>APFE031672676.1:103581-142113 GCA_000404065.3 Pinus taeda | reverse complement strand
TGAGGAGCTACATGTTTGGCTGAGGATGCGAATGGCAAGCTTTTGCAGAAGGGGTACCCCGCCACCATACATTTTCCACCATGCATCTACAACAAAACTACAAATAAAATTTTAAATAAACATAAAAAAAAAATGGAATTTGAAGAGACAATGAAATTTGAAACAAAGTTGCAAACTAAAAAATACCTGGCATTTTAATCATCCTATCATTGACAGCCATCTCAAAGCCAAATGTGCCACCTGCCATCCTATATGTCTCAATTTGTTTAGAGATCTCTATACGTTGTTCTGGAGATCGCACCATCTTCTGGACACAGGATAAGATTCCATCCATGATATCAGCATCAAAATCAAACCCACATGCATAAGAAAATGCAGGGTTCAGGAAAAGCCCAACAACATGAATGGGACGATGGAGTGTGTTGTTCCATCGCTCATCAATCACTTCCCATAGAAGGAGTTGTTTCTGAAACCCATCATCTTCCTTATCATCATAGTAGGTCCGAATGGCTTCTTTGGCCCTGTCCATAGCTTCATACAAATAGCCCATTGCGGGCTTCTCACCATCAACCAACCGAAGAACCTTTATCAAAGGTTCAGTAACGGCGCACACCTCCTGCACTCTTGCCCAAAAGTTTTCCTGGTATGAAACCAATCTGCATACGGCCTCTCCCTCTGGTTTGTGGCTCATTGGCAAAGCACGCCACTCCTCTGAAAGAAACATTCTCTTCACATCCCACATAGAATGCAAGAGGGATTGAAGAGATATGAAACTGGTGGCAAACCGTGTAATGGCGGGCACACCTCTTTGTTGTTGGTGAATCTTCTCATCAAGCTAAGCACAAATGTATGGCTATATATAAATTTTGTAATGCTTTTGGATGAATCAACAATATCTTTGACAAAGGAATTTTCCCTATGTCCTCCAACATCAAATCAATACAATGTGCAGCACAATGTGTCCAAAATAAAGTAGGATGCCTGTCCATAAGCATCCTGCCAGCAACAATATAATTTGCAGCATTGTTCGTTATGATTTAGACAACATTTTGGTCACCCACCTCCAAAATAAACAAATCTAGCAAATCACATAAAGTTCTTGCATCTTTGATTTATGCAGATGCATCAACAGATTTGATAAACATAGTCCCCTTGGGGCAACTAACCAAGAAGTTTATAAGGGTTCTCCCCTTTTGGTCAGTCCAACCATCTGACATAACAGTGCATCCTGTTTGTGCCCATGATGCCCTAAAATCCTCCAATCTTTGGGTGCAGTCACGCTTTTCATTTTGAAGAATCCGGCCTCTGAAATCATGATAAGAAGAGATTTTGTACCCCGGGCCAACACTGGCAATAGCATCAACAACAGGTTGGAATAATGGATTATTCCTTACAATGCTGAAAGGAATATTACTCCAGAGGAGAAATTTTGCCAGCAACTTGTCAGCTTCTTCTTTCTCAGTTCTTTTTACCATTGAACCGATAGATGGCTGTGAACGAGGTGTGGTTAGAGGAACAAAAAATGATGATGCTGGTACCAGATTGGTTGATGCTATAGTAGAACCAGTGCCACTTGGCCCACTTCCTTAAGCTGACCTTTTTAGTTGCCTTTTGAGTTCTTCTTTGGCCTCTCTAGTCTGCTCTAAAGTTTCCAATGCTCTCATGCCTCTTTGGACAAGTTCAGGAGTTGTATTTGTACAAGGCCCCACATCATGTCCAGGGATTTGTGCAAGGTGAAACTTCAACCTGTACACCCCCCCGGACATAGGGTGGCCATACAACTTGCAACTCAAGTTCGTTCTATCATTCGGAGAATCAGGTACACCATATTCCCAGAAAGGATCCGATTTCCTTGGCATGTTTGTTTTTGAACTTTGAAGTTGCAAAATTGAAGTCTTGAATGGTGTTCTGGTGCAGCTGTGAACCTGTGGGAAAATAAGGATTAGGATTACAATTTAGCATTTACAAAATTACAAGTTACAAACTTACAAATTACAATTTAGTATTTTAATTTTTAATTTTTACATTGAAGATTGTACAATGAAAATCCAAGTTACCCGTAACCCAACCTAAAACAACCATTCCAAAGTTCAAAGTTTCAAACACAAATTACCCAACCATTCCAGAATCCAAAACCAAGTTACCCAACCAAATGGCAAAAACAATGAAAAAACATAAACAATGTTTAAAAAAAATGAAAAGAAAAAAATTGGTTCCCATAGTCATACCAAGTTACTCAACCCAAAACACTGAAGAAATACAAAAAAATCTTTAAAAACAATGAAAACAAAAGAAAAATGGTGCCCATACCAAGTTTCCCAACTAAAAACAATGAAAAACATACAAAAACAATGTTTTTAAACAATGAAAACAAAAAAAAATTAATTCACATACCGTTTCTATGGAGAAATCGGTGGTCTCCTCTTGATTTTCTCCTCTAAGCACTTAGATTTGGCTAAAAACCCTTTTCAGCTTGGTCTCCAAGATTTCCTTCTCCCTCCGCGCGTGATTGTCCAAATGAGCACATGAAAAACCCAAAAAAAGTTTATAAAATCATGCTGTCGTGACCCCTCGCGATTTTTTCGTTTTTTATCGCGATTTTTTCGTTTATTTATCGCGATTTTATCGGCAAAGGGAAAAAATCGCGATTTTTTCATTTTATCGCGATATAATCGCGATTTTCACAACACTTCATCAAACAATCTCATTCGATTTCATTTTTTTTATTCACTTTGTTTGTTATTACTTTGTTAGGGTTAGGTTTTTTTAATAAAACATTCGATTTTATTTATTTATTTAGCTTTTCATTTTAATTTTTGTTTTGTTTTGTTTAAATTAAAAAAGACTTTAAAAATATCGATTTAAAATCTTTTGACTTTGTTTTCTAGAAATCCAATTTCATTTTTCAATTTTTGCTTTTTCTCTTTGTTTTTTGTTTTGTTTTTGTTTTTGTTTTTTTTTTATTACATTTGGTTTTACTTAAAAAAATCAATTTTTTTCTTCATTTCCTTTTTTCTTATTAATGTGACTTTGATATTTCTAAAGATTTAAATCAAAAGAAGGCTTTGTGTTCACACATGTGACCTTGCAGTCATCAGAGCCACAACTCTCTGCAGCGCCGGAGGCACTGGGTATGTTAGATTTTCAGGAGAGGTATCGTTAATCACACCTTAGTGTGCTTCACGTTATCTTCTCTCTGCCAATGACTACACAATCAAGCTCAATATAGAAATGATCGAAGCGTTAAAACTTAGATAGGCATTTAACTAAAATTAACTAAGATTACTACATCTCACTTTAGTTTTAGGATCTGCATTTCGTATAAGATAGTTATTCATCCAAGAAACAATTGCTAATCAATTACTTGGCCTTAATTTCCCTAGCAAGAGAGTTGGCTCCATAAGGCACTAGTATCAATCGTTTAAATTTAATCAAATCCTATAAGTCTTGCTAAATCTTAATCAAGTACTTGGTCTCTTCACTGTGTCTTCAAAACTGGTTGGTTCCGTAGGGTCTACCCCCCTTAGCCTGCTATAGGAAGACAACTTAAACAAAGAGATTGGGGATCAGGGTGACAACCCCCGATCTGAGTCGTTGTTGTGGTGCATAGACATTCTGTGCGACAACATTTTTTGGCACCGTTGACGGGGACCAATTTATTGGACCTTTGCTTTACGACATTCATCTTTCATCTTTCTATCTTCCATTTTAGCCGACAACACCAACATTTTTTGGCGCTTTCTGTCCTTGATCCTTACGATATTTTTCTAATCATCTTATTTTTTCCACCATACATTAGCCCGTCAAGTGGCACAATATTTCTCGACGCCATTTGATCTCTTCCTCTTTTCATCGCCTTATTTTTTCCTCTCACTAATCTTTGGCACTTGGACATTTTGGTTGGTTTCCTATTTGGCTGGCGACTCCACTGATTCATCCATTATTTCTTAGACAAGAAACCTTCCCTAGTATCCATCTGTTTCTCCCTGACTAACCTTTCGGTTTTGCCTTTTGGATTTGAGAGCTAGATTCATGCTCAAGTGGTGACTCCACTTCTCTCATTTCTTACAAGAATTTTTGCTAGAAGCTCACTTTTTGGGGATCTCTTGATTTTCTTGAGCAAGGGTCTCTATCTAGCATCCATTTAGCCCCTCCTTTTCCCTTTAAACAAGTCATCATGGATGACTTGTTTGCCTTGTGTCATTTCACTAACTTTCTTCATGATATGCCGGAAGATGCCATTCATAAATTGCCTTTGTTCTCGGGTGGTGATTCAGCCACTGCTAGAAAGCATCTCCGCAAGGTTCCTCATATAAAAATATCAGATATTGTCTTCCTTCACAATTTAATCATGAAGATGTCAAGATGCTGCTCTTTGTCGTTTCCTTGGAAGTTGATGCTAGCAATTGGTTTCGTAATTATTTTGATAATTTTTTTGCTTCTTTACAAGACATCATCGATGCTTTTAAAGTGGCTCGCCTTGTGCCCCTAGTACTATGCTGAAGGATGAAAGTGATCTTGTAAAGAACCCAACTATCAACGGAAAATTGCAAGACAATTCTCCATATCAAAATATGCCATATTGCAGGCGTTGTGAATGTTCTCATGATGAATCCACCTGTACCGTTGCAAGACAAATCCATGACAGTGGAAAAGCAGGAACAAGTTGTCAAATTAGTTTCGACAATGAAAGAGAAAATGATAAGCATCTTATTGAAGAACCAAAGCAGTTGGTTAAAGACATGCAGTTAAGTCAAACACAGCTGGTAAAAAACATGGAACTTAATGAAGAAAAATTGCCTGCTGATTACACCAAGGATATGAGAACTTTGTACACCAAAATAAAAAAAATGTGATGAGGAGATAGAAATCATGGAAATTAAACACTCCGATCATGTAGCCACTGTAGTAGAAAAGTGTGCTCAGAAGATGGAGGATATAAGGACTGACATGCAAAATCATTTGATTAACATGGAGCCAAATCATGAGAAAGAAATGAGTATTATTCAGGTAAACCATAACACAATGATGAAGGACATGGAAGTTGGTTAGATTTCTCTTTAGAACGGATTGTTAGCCATGGAGCAAAAGCAAGTGCAATTAATAAGAGATATGAAAGCTAGTCAGATATGTCTTTGGAATAAACTATTGACCATGGAGGAAAGCCATGCCAAGGAAATCAATGCTATGAAGGTTGAACACTCTTAACCAGATTGATGCCTTCAGAATCGAAAAGACCACTCTTCAAGATAAGCTGCAAATGATGAAAAATGCAAAAGTTCCAAGATTTCAGGCTAGACCACAGCACAAAGGGTTTGTCACGACTTAGATCTCCTGGTTCACCAAAGCATTTCCCATCTCATGACAAGGAGGTTATTAAAGACGAGTCAACTTTGGTTAAGGAAGACCGAACTTATGTATCACCATTAATAGAGTATATTCAGAAAAATATTCGACATTCTTCATATGTTTCAGATCTTTCATCCGAACATATTCAAGATCGGGACATGAAATCTATAGTGGTCTCATTGTTGACTTCACAGCTCACCTTGAAGAAGAGAAAAAAGCAAAAAAGCAGAAGGAAGCTATTTGACGCATCTGATGGCCAAGAGCAACTCGATTTTCGAATAAGACAAAGTCCTACAATTTACAGGATCTGGCATGGTACATCCGAAAAACAACCCACAGATTTGTCAAAAAGTAGGCAAATGCTCAGTATGCACTATATTGAACACATCTGATGCCACAGGGCATCCTTTGTATTGTAATCCTAACCCTTGTCATTTTAGCGTTTCATTTTTATTTTAGGATTAGATTTACTTTTCATGTTAATAAAATTATTGATGAGCTTTTATTTCATGTGCTTAATTTTATATGATGATATTTGGATGGACTCTTCTTATGTAATTTTGTGTTTTGCTTGATGCAGATTCTGGATTCTCATATTCCTTCGATGAAGCAAAGTGGCCCCAAGTAAAGCCAAATGTTTACCACTTTGTGTCAACAACCCCATAGCAGTACACCCCTTTTTTCGCAAAAGGGATCTATCATGTTCGAGTGTTTGCGCCTTTCAGATTTCATCATCAACTGACAATTTTGTTAAAGATGTAAATCCATTCTGTATGGTTATAATGTAAATGATATTGGTAAGCATAATATTTTGATGACGATTTCGACATTAGGAGGTTTTTTGTCTTACTGACTCATTTGTGTTTCTAGACACAAATGGTCGGCAAAGTTTTTCCCTCCAAGCTCACTGCAAAGCTTGGGTGGATTTTGTCAACAAGATATTAAGTGATTCCTAGCGTTTTTTATCGATTCTTTGTAAAAGTAATTTGAGAATGATCCTAGCTAATTGGTTAGATTATTTTATTACAAATTACGTGGTCTATTGGATCATATTTTGTGTCGCAGAAATGGGTAAATGTTGAGGGTCTATAACGAATGGGTGGTCACCCTTTATGTATTAAATTCTAAAATCTTGAAAATATTTAGTGCATGGCCCTCATAGTTAGACACCATGGCTAATGATTAGCGGGTTGGAAAAAATATTAATCACCTCATAAGTCAATTTTTCTGACAAAACTAAATTAAATCCTAAGCCAAAAATTTAATTAATTTTGTGTCCTAGGTATAATTAATTTTTCCAAAGATGAAATTCGTGGGATTTAAAGAAGTAAATTTTTGAAGTTCCCTGACAAAGGGAATAGTGAGGAAATCAAGAAATTTTGGACCCTTGGGCCTTGCTGGTTAAGTCAAAGTCAAAATTTTGAGGAAATTAACTCAAAATAATTAATTTTGAATTAATTAAAAATCAATTAAATGATAAATTCGATTTTTCGTCAAAAATCAAATAATTTCGACGGTGCTGATTAAAGATTAGTTAAATATTTATGAACGATCGAGATTAGTTTGATAGGGATCAAGCCAACTAGCTGTTGGAGATTTTACTTATAAATTAGAGGTTAGTGTCACTTTGTTTTTCATCCGATCTTTGAATTGTGTACTAAGCTCTCAAGCTCTCTTTTATATTTTTTTGAATTAATGCAAAAGTCTTTGGGGTTTCAATGTGCTGTGGTGTTCCTCTTCATGAATTTATGGTAACATTGTTTTAATTTGAATCCATGTATCTTATTCAGTTTGTTGGATCTAGGGTAGCATTCTTAATTTTGATCGAAGTAGTAGGTATCTTTATTTCTTCAGAATTTCATTGTTGTTCTTTTTCTCTACTTGGTTTGATGGTTGATCTAGTGTTTGCAAGAGACCTTTCAAGTTTTCGTTGAGCATTTGGGGATAGTTCTCGGTTGAACCAGCCAATTTTCAGTGTATATTTTCTAAAGAACCTACTTCACATAAGCTTCGGGATTTTTTTTAAGATTAGATTATTTTTCTTCCAGGGTGTTTTTGGGCTAGTACCTCTCCAAAATTTCCAAAATTTATTTTTAACGATTGTGTAGAAAATTGATAGATTTGGCTATTGAGAGCCTTAGATTATCAGATCTGGGAGTGGAGTTGGACTCATACTCCTAAGATCTGATAGATCTACCATCTCTGTGCATAGATATGTAATTTTTCATTTAGTTTTCTGACTTGGGTTCTTGGGGTTTTATTTATTTTGTATATCTGGGTTCTGGGTGTTTTCTTTTCATTTTTGTAGGTGCAGGTCTGAAAGATAATTTTTATTTGAAGCCAGATCTAGATCCTGGAGGGTAAGATCTGGCCTCAATACCATTTTGCAGGTTGACATTATTCAAAGTTTTTTTACACTGAGGGTTTCAAAATTTAGATCTGGGGATTTCATGAGTTTTCCTAGAGGATTTGAAGCAGGAATATATCATTTAAAAAATATAAATTTTTGGGTTTATTTTGGGGTTCTTGGACTACCATTTTCTCTCCTGTCAGCTGCCTTATTGAACCTCTCTTTTCTGTTGCATTTTTCTTCTTTCTGGAAAATTTTCGATTTCTTTGCCTTTGCTACACTGTCGCAACTCCTCCTTACTTCCTCCTTGCAGACCCGCAATGCTACACGTTTTACTTCATCGCTACCATCTCCTTCAACTTCCAAAAAGACTTGTCTCCCGCAACCTTTTTCATCTCCTCCCTCACCCGTTGGCTCTCTTCCCTCTGCTTGAGGTTCTTCATTCCCCTTCTCTTCTTTATTTCCCTTTGATCCGCAACATCCTTCCTCGCTACTGCCCATGGCCCTTGCTTCTTCCCTTTGCTGCATTTTCTCCATCATTCCTCGTTGTCTGCTCTGTGTAGCTCCTTCATCGCTGCTCGAGCTCCCTTATCCCTTTGCGCAACTCCATTTCTCTTTCATCTGCGTGATATCTGCAAACCTGTGCATTGCCATTCTCCTCAGCTGGTATTCTCCTTCGATCTGCAAGCTATGCCGTCGACCCGCAAGCTCTGTCGTTGACATGCTTTCATTCCTTTAACCTGCATCAAACAATCTCATTCAATTTCAATTTTTTTTATATTTATTCATTTTGTTTGTTATTACTTTATAATTGTTTTTATAAAACATTTGATTTTTTTTTTGTAACTTGGTAGGAACTTCTCATTTTCGAGTTTTTACATGTCTGTTATTCACCCCATTTCTGGGGAGGGTAGCACAAGAATCGAACCCAAGATCTTCGGTTTGGTGAGACTTCATTTCCACGGCCATTGCCACTTGAGCTACCCCATGCGGACATAAAACATTCGATTTTTTTATTTAGTTAGCTTTTCATTTTAATTTTTGTTTTTTGTTTTTGTTTTGATTTTGTTTAAATTTAAAAAAGAAACTTAAAAAAAATTGATTTTAAATTTTTTGATTTTGATTTCTAGAAATACAATTTGATTTTTCAATTTTTGTTTTTCCTCTTTGTTTTATTTTTTTTATGATATTTGGATTTTTGCTTTAAAAAATCAAAATTATATATTTTTTCTTCTTTAAAAAATATTTATTAAAAAAAATATTCCTAAAGATTTAAATCAAAGGAGGCTTTGTGCTCACACATTAATTTTTGTTTATTTATTTAATTTATTTGCTTTGTTTTGTTTTGTTTTTATGTGGCCTTTGGCCCATTAAAAATTTAATTTATTAACCTTTTTTTTTTTTTTTTAAATTTATTTCATTACATTTGTCGCATTAAAAAATTTAATTGATCATTTGTTACATTAAATTTTTCTCATAAGACTTAGCACATTAAAAATTGCCTAAGGGATAATTAGAATTTTTATTTATAGTTCTTTCTTGGGTTTTTCTTTGTGTTATGTTTTTTTGAACTTCAAAATTTGAAAGGAAAATTTTGTGGTGTTATTTTTTTTCTTTTCTGTATAGTCAAACAAGCTTAATATTTTTAAGGTCATCTTTAAAAGATTGACTATAGGAAATTAACAAATTTTTAGGATTTGGGTCATTTAATGAAAAATCATTTTAATTTTGGAATTGCGAAATTTAATTGCTAGAATATTTTGCATGCTAAGGTTTTCAACATTTTCTTATGTTTCACATGTCTATTGCTCATCATTTAAAGTAGCTCTAATCGTGATTTAATTACTTGAATTATTTGATATTGCATGTTAAATATTTTGCGAATATTTTGAGAAATTATTAAAGTACTCTGTCATGGAATTGTGATAAATTGGATTTTTTTGTTTCCTAAGCTGAGTATTTCTTGGGCATATAATATTATATTGTGAAGAAGCTTTTGTTCTCTTTGAGCTATAATTGTATTAAAAAAGATTTGAAGTAAGCTTGTGGTGTGATATTTTTAAGAAGTTTATCTTTAAGTCTTTGTCTAGTAAAGGGAACATTTTATTTTGGTGATTAAGAGCTTTGATAGATTGTAGCTTAAGCACTTTTTCCTTGAATCTAACTTCATCTCATCATCTTGTGCATTTGCATATTAAGTTAGTTTTGTATAATTAAAATTTACTTCCAAGCATAAGCTTGGTCGATAGAGAGATAGGTAGCCATCCATATTTGCTTGAGAAACCTGCTTTTAATAGTACTTACAACGGTGACCTTGTAGTCGTCAGAGCCACAACTTTCTGCAATGCCTGAGACACTAGTTATGTTAGATTTTCCGGAGAGATATTGTTAATCACACCTTAGTGTGCTTCACCTTATCTTCTCTCTGCCAATTACTACAAAATTGGGCTCAATATAGAAAGGATCGAAGGGTTAAAACTTAGATAGGCATTTAACTAAAATTAATCAGGATTCCTGCATCTCACATTAGTTTTAGGATCTGCATTTCATATAAGATAGTTATTCATCCAAGCAACAGTTGCTAATCAATTACTTGGTCTTATTTTCCGTAGCAAGATCATTGACTCCATAAGGCACTGATATCAATCGTTTAAATTTAATCAAATCGTAGAAGTCTTGCTAAATCTTAATCAAGTACTTGGTCTCTTCACTGTGTCTCCCGAACTGGTTGGTTCCCAACTAGTTCTTCATTCCATTTCCATAGGGTCTACCCCCCTTAGCCTGCTGTAGGGAGACAGCTTAAACAGAGACATTGGGGATCAGGGTGACAACCCCCGATCTGAGCCATTGTTGTGGTGCCTAGACACTATGTGTGACAACATTTTCTGGCGCAGTCGTCGGGGACCAATTTATTGGAGCTTGGCTTTACGACATTCATCTTTCCTCTTCATATTTCATCTTTCTATCTTCCATTTTAGCCGAAAACGGCAACATTTTTTGGCGCTTTCTGTCCTTGATCCTCATGACATTTTTCTACTCATCTTATCTTTTCCACCATTCATTAGCCCGCCAAGCGGCACAACATTTCCTGGCGCCATTTGATCTGTTCCTCTTTTCATCGCCTTAATTTTTTCCTCTCACTAATCATTGGCACCTCAACATTTCAGTTGGTTTCCTGTTTGGGTGGCGACTCCACTGATTCATTCATTATTTCTCAGTAAAGAAACCTTCCCTAGTTTCTCCTTGACTAACCTTTCAGTTTTTGCCTTTTGGATCTTAGAGCTAGATTCATGCTCAAGTGGCGACTCCACTTCTCTCATTTCTTACAAGAATTTTTGCTAGAAGCTCACTTCTTGGGAATCTCTTGATTTTCTTGAGCAAGGGTCTCTCTCTAACATCCATTTGGTCCCTCCTTTTCCCTTTAAACGAGTCATCATGGATGACTTGTTTGCCCCGTGTCATTTCACTAACCTTCTTCATGATATGCCGAGAGATGCCATTCATAAATTGCCTTTGTTCTCGGGAGGTGATTCAACCACTGCTAGAAAGCATCTCTGCAAGGTAGCTCATATAATAACCAGATATTGTCTTCCTTCACAATTTAATCATAAAGATGTCAAGATGCTGCTCTTTGTCCTTTCCTTGGAAGATGATGCTAGAAATTGGTTTCGTAATTATCTTGATAATTTTTTCGCTTCTTTACAAGACATCATCGATGCTTTTAAAGATAGATATGGAGATCAAGGTGGCTTGCCTTATGCCCCAAGTACTATGCAGAAGGATGAAAGTGATCTCAAAAAGAACCCAACTATCAACGAAAGATTTCAAGACAATTCTCCATATCAAAATATGCCATATTGCAGGCATTGTGAATGTTCTCATGATGAATCCACATGTACCGTTGCAAGACGAATCCATGATAGTGGAAAAGCAGGAACAAGTTGTCAAATCAATGGTGACAATGAAAGAGAAAATGATAAGCATCTTATTGAAGAACTAAAGCAGTTGGTTAAAGACATACAATTCAATCAAATACAACTAGTAAAAAACATGGAACTTAATGAAGAAAAATTGACAGCTGATTACACCAAGGATATGAGAACTTGTATAGCAAAATAGAAAAACGTGATGAGAAGATAGAAATCATGGAAATTAAACACTTAGATCACGTAGCCACTGTAGTAGAAAAGTGTGCTAAGAAGATGGAGGATATAAGGACTGACATGCAGAATCATTTGATTACCATGGAAGCAAATCATGAGAAAGAAATGAGTATTATTTAGGTAAACCATAACACAATGATGAAGGACAATGGAAGTTGGTCAAATTTCTCTTTAGAACAGATTGTTAGCCATGGAGGAAAAGGAAGTGCAATTAATAAAAGATATGGAAGCTAGTTAGATATGTCTTCAGAATAAAGTATTGACCATGGAGGAAAACCATGCCAAGGAAATCAATGCTATGAAGGTTGAACACTCTAACTAGATTGATGCCATGAGAATAAAAAATACCACTTTTCAGGATAAGCTGCAAATGATGAAAAGCAAACAAGTTTTGAGATTTTAGGCTAGATGAAAGCACAAAGGGTTTGTCACAACTCACAGATCTCCCAGTCCACCAAAACATTTCCCATCTCGTCACAAGGAGGTTATTAAGGACAAATCAACTTTGGTTAAGGAAGGCCGAGCTTATGTATCACCAGTAACAGAGTATATTCAGAATAAGATTGGGCATACTTCAGATTCTTCAGATCTTTTGTCCGAACTTATTCAAGATCAGGACGAAGAAATCTATAGTGGTCTTATTGTTGACTTCACAGCCCACTTAGAAGAAGAGCAAAAAGTAGAAACACAGAAGGAAGCGATTTGATGCATCTGATGGCTGAGAGCAACTCGATTTTAGGATAAGACAAAGTCCTACAATATGCAGGATCAGGCATCGCACATCTGAAAAACAACCCACAGATTTGCCAAAATCCAGGCAAATGCTTAGTATGCACTATATTGAACACATCTGATGCCACAGGGCATCCCTTGTATTATATTTCTAACCTTTGTCATTTCAACGTTTCATTTTTGTTTTAGGATTAGATTTACTTTTCATGTTAATAAAACTATTGATGAGCTTTTATTTCATGTGCTATATGTTATATGATGATATTTGGATGGACGCTACTTATGTAATTTTGTGTTTTGCTTGATGCATATTCTGGATTCTCACATTCCTTCGATGAAGCAAAGTGTCTCGAAGTAGAGCCATATGTTGACCACTCTGTGTCAACGAATCCATAACAGTACACCCCTTTTGTCACAAAATGGATCTATCATGTTTGAGTGCTCGCGCCTTTTAGATTTCATCATCAGTCGACAATTTTGTTAAAGATGTAAACCCATTCTGCATGGTTATAATGTAAATGATCTTAGTAAGATCGTCATGTATGTAATAACTTAGGTAAGCATAATATTTTGACGATGATTTCTACCTTAGGAGGTTTTTTGTCTCACTGATTCATCTGTGTTTCTAGACACAAATGATCGACAGAGTTATTCCCTCCAACTTCACCCCAAAGCTAGGGTGGATTTTGTCGACAAGATATTAAGTGAGTATTAGCGTTTTTTATCGAGTCTTTGTAAAAGTAATTTGGGAATAATTCTAGTTAATTGGCTAGATTATTTTATTACAGATTACTTTGTTTATAAGATCATATTTTGTGTTGCAGAAATAGGTAAATGTTGAGGGTTTATAATGAACGGGTGGCCCCCCTTTATGTATTAAATTGTAAATTCTTGAAAATATTTAGTGCATGGTCCCTCATAGTTAGACACCATGGCTAAATATTAGAGGGTTTGAAAAAATATTAATCCCCTCATAAGTCAAATTTTCTGGCAAAATTAAATTAAATCCTAAGCCAAAAATTTAATTAATTTTGTGTCTTAGGTAAAATTAAATTTCTCCAAAGGTTAAATTCGTGGGTTTTAAAGAAGTTAATTTTTGGAGGTCCCCGACCAAGAGAATATTGAAGAAATCAATAAATTTTGGACCTTGGGCCTTGGTTGTTAAGTCAAAGTCAAAATTTTGAGGAAATTAACTCAAAATAATTAATTTTTCAGTTAATTAAAAATCAATTAAATGATAAATTCGATTTTTTTGTCAAAAATTAAATAATTTCGACAATGAAGATTAAAGATTAGTTAAATCTTTATGAACAGTCGAGATTAGTTGGACAGGGATCAAGCTAACTAGCCGTTGGAGATTTTACCTATAAATTAGAGGTCAGTGTCAATCTGTTTTTCATCCGATCTCTGAATCGTGTACTAAGCTCTCAAGCTCTTTTGTATATTTTTTTGAATTAATGCAAAAGTCTTTGGGGTTTCAACGTGTTGTGGTGTTCCTCTTCATGAATTTATGGTAACATATTTTAATTTATGCTAAATGTTATGTGAAAACTACCAATCAATAGCTCTTTTAGAATAATTTGAATATATGTATCTTATTCAGTTTGTTGGATCTAGGGTAACATTCTTAATTTCGATCGAAGTGGCAGGTATCTATCTTTCTTCATAATTTCGTTGTTCTATTTCTCTACTTGCTTTGATGGTTGATCTAGTGTTTGCAGGAGATCTTTCAAATTTTCGTTGAGCGTTTGGGGATAGTTCTTGGTTGGACCAACCAACTCTCAGCGTATATTTTCTGAAGAGCCTACTTCACATAAGCTTTGGGACTTATCTTAAGATTAAATTATTTTTCCTCCACGGTGTTTTTTGGGCTAGTACCTCTCCAAAATTACCAATTTTTTTTTTTTAAGTATTTTGTAGAAATTGGTAATTCTGGCTATTGAGAGCCTTACATTATCAGATCTGGGAGTGTAGTTGGAATCATACTCCTCAGATTTGATAGATCTACCGTCTTTGTGCATAGATCTGTAATTTTTATTTTTATTTTTCTGACTTGGTTTCCTAGGGTTTTACTTATTTTCTTATATCTGGGTTCTAGGTGTTTTGTTTGCAAGAGAAGATGTCATGGACTAGATCACATCCTTCTCTTTCCTCTTCACACATAATTATCCATGTGTGGGCATCATATTTTCCCACCCCCCACCCACTTCACCCCCCATCTGATTATGTTCGCATTCGCTTTGGGTTTTGTTTCATGAGTAATCATACTGGCAGGCATATGTATATTGATACGATGATATGTTGGTTGCACTGGCTTTATGATTAGTCTTAGCATTAGCATTATGATATGCATGTTAGGGTAGGATGCATTGCATGATGATTTTTGCATTAGAACTAACCGCATATGATGTTTCTTGTGATAGATTAAATCACATTTCAATATATATATATATATATATATATATGATTTGCATATTTTATAAATTTATGGGCTAACATTAAGCATGGGCGATCATCAGACACCATGAACAAACATGCTATCTTGTGGCTTTGATCTCTAACATGTACAGATAATAGGCCTACGGTGACAAAGAGACTGTTGGAGTTCTCGTGATCTCCCCTTCGAGCAGCCTCAACCACTTCTACGAGAGATTACGTCCCGGTTGGAGCTAGATGTTATTCACTAACTTGTGGGTGATATCCCCGTGAGAAATTTTTGCTCATGATGAGCCTTAATCGGCAGTCAACAACCCCTTGACGCCTCCTACTAGCTCGTTGTGCCATTCCTCTGCGGCTCGAGTTAGCCATGCGGTCCCTCGCCCACTTGTATTGATCGTATGTTTGAAGGTGGGCCTCTCGAATCTAAAGGTATATCTTGTCATTTGGTAATTGAATATTGGGTTTACTTATCACAGATACTTCTTTGTGTGGATTGATGGGGGGATTTGGCAGAAAGAGTGGGCTTAGTTTGTATTCTTGTCCCTTTGATCTCTTTTGGTTGTTACTTGGATATTAGTCCTGTGGGATCTCCTTTATTGACCATTTGGTTCTAGGAGGGTACTATTTGGGAAACCTTGATTTTGGGTGTGTGGTCCTGCTTCTTTATTCGCACATTCACTCCCTTTCCACTCACTATACCCCGATTCATATTTTATCCCACCTGGGTCCACATAGGGCTAGCCTCTGTATCCGCTTGCCCCCACCTTGATTTAGGCCTAGAATGATGCCCCAGAGGTTGGAGCAATTAAATGAAAAAGTGAAAACCATAAATGGCCACATTTAATAGGAAATTGTACCACAAAATGCAAAAGATGGTCGGGACAAAAATAATTAGCACGTGGGAAAAAGCTGACACGAGTTCTACCCCATCCATGGATATCACCTTGGTTCCATAGGCCCTAGATGAGCCTTTTCTATCATTCAGGAACCCATGATTGTTCCAACCCCTCGAGGCCAATGAACTGCCCTACCTCAAAGGGGTAATCACTGCTATATCATACACATCATGCTCTTGTCCTTTGAGCCCTGAGAAGTTAATTAAAGAAAATTCATAGAAGGCAAAAGGCATATAAAGAAGGGTGAAAAAATCAAGGTCGGGGCTCCTCATGTACCACGATTGCTCCCTCCTATACATTATATACCCAGGTGTGGGCTTCCCCTTATCTAGCCACCCCTATGCCCCATTATGTGGCCTAGAGCTGCACCCCTCATTCCCTATTCCTTCTCACATATTTGTCACTTGCCAACCCCATTAGAAAGGGTGTACCTTGGACATACTATTCCCTTTAAGGGCTGAAACCACCTAATGAGGTACTTGGCTAACCCCCTTTGGAGTTTGGAGACACTAGTACATGCCAAAGCCCATTACGGAAGGGCATGCCATTATGAAGTGCCCACTTTGTTATCCATGGTTTGTAAGCTCCTTTACCCGATTATTCTAATGATAGATTGGACTGGAAGCATGGGGGACGCATTGGATCTTATGCAGGATTGCATGTGGTTTCCATTTGGGTTTGGTTTCCCTATATGGGATCCTGACCCCTAGATGCCCACATTGGCACATGTATGGTGTGCGTAGAGAGCCACAAGCCTCCACAATAGCAGACAACACTCCACATATCTTCATAGATGTTCAGAGACTACTAGCGATCCATTTCGGGATGGTGACATGATTGGTACATTATGCCCAACAGGTCCCCATAGGAGCCCCACACTCTTGGCAGGTGTCCCAACACTTGTACGATGTCATGGCAGTGTTCATTCCACCACCTGGGCCCTTGCAGAGGATCTATAGACATCTCCGATTCATAGCATGGAGAGCCATCTATAGACATCTCCGATTCATATGGAGAGCCATGGGGTCATTGAAGTGCCCTCAGCCCCACTGAGAGCACCACAGGTCTACTACTTGGAGAACAAAGGGCCACCTCCTTGTCCATCATATTCCAAGGAATTTATTTCTCAATATGGCACTTCAGGATGTTATTGATCCTTTGGAGGGCCCTACGACATGCACATATCATTATTTGGCCCCTTGTGAGGCTTGTTTTTACATTATGAGCTAGTATGGTGGGCTTGTCACCATTAAGAGTTATTATTTGCACATTATTTTATCTTTATGGGCCCATAGGCTAATTCGAACTCATTAGGAGGCTATTTATTGATGTTAGGTACATTCATTTGGATCATCACTTGACTTGGGATCCCTCTATCTTTAGAGAACTTCACATTTTTTCCTTGGAGGATTATTTTGGAGGATGGATGAATTTTGATGTATGGATTTGGGCTATTTCTATCTTGGAGCTTCTTATTTGCAAACGAAACGCTGGTTTGATATATTCTATAATGTTGTAAGTAAATTTTGACTTGGTTATTCTTGTTGCTGCATACTGCTAAAATTAGTGCTAGTTGTTGCATAATTGAAATGTGGAATTAAGCATGTTTTAGCTAATTTAATGCACGGGCCAATATATATGAATGAAATGTCCTAGAAATTTGTTTGTCTCGATAAGCTTGCATCGTTTGCTTTGAAGTATAAATGCTTGAAGGTCACTTTTCTTTTCTTTCTCTCAACATTGGACGGAGTTGACTTTCTGGGCCTCCTTGATCAAGAACCCAAGTTCTTACTGATTATTATCCTTGACTCCATATCCCTAAGTGAACTAAGCACTGATCCCACAAAAAGGGTGATCATTCCAACCCCCTTTAACCATTTTCACCTTCTTCCCCAAGTCTAGTTCCATTAGGTCACCTAGGGCATCAATTTCCCGACAAGTGGCCCAAGGATTTATATATTTATTTATTGATTTATCTCCTATTGGCTACTACACTGGTGGGTACCCTCCCCCTCCGATTTTGAGGCCATTCTGACGGTGGAATCTTTGGGAATCCCAAGCCCTAGCTCTAAGACAGAATCTTGCCTAGGCATCCCCAAGGCTAGATACTAATAGGATCAATTCAACCTTTTAAAGTGAATATTCTTTTTTGGTCCTTTCACTTCACCTTGTCCAGGATAGGAACACCATTGGTTGTTACATTCCATCCTTGAACCTGGGCCGAGTCCACTTGGCCCCATGTGGTCCCACTTCTCAATAAAGACTATTTGTCAAAGACGATTTGGGGGTCCAAGTTTCCAAGGATTATAGGGATCGAAAAACTCCTTTATAAGCCTATTCTTTCTCCCTCAACCCTCCAATGCTCACCCCTTACCCTTGGTGGACCAAGTGTTGATTTCTAGTAGCATCTGATGTGCTCTAAGTCTCAAAATTTGCAGTGAGGCTTAGACACATGCATTCTCCATTACTCAGAAATCGTTTTGGGAAATTCCACCTAGAGACAATTTTATTAAAATAATTAATTGCTTTTAATGGGACCCTAAGCCTAAATTTAGTAAATTAAAATAATTAATGGATATTAATCTAAACTCTGGGTGTAACTTCTAGAAGAAGACGAGGGTCAAGCCAAAATAATCTAAGCCATTGATTAGAATCTAACTTGGGCCGTTGATTGATTAATGAGAGGATTATGAGAGAAGGCTTGATGGGCACTTGGAGAACACACACAGAGGAGAGATCAATAGTTCAATTTTTCTGAAGCGGAGCAGCTGCCGAAGAGATTTTCGATAGTGATCTTATGCAGTGAGGGGCAGAGATAGTATCCGAAGGGAAATCTTTCTCGGTCGAAGAATACTCAACAAAGAAGGTAGAGAGAAATCCAGCAGAGGTAGCGCAGAGCCAGGGAGGTTGATGCAAAGCCACGTAGAGGCAGCGTAGGTTGACGTAGAGGCAACGCAGAAGCCTTGAGGGAGTTCGAAATTTGCTGGAGGGTTCGATTTCTGTAGTTGGAAGCTAGGGTGTGAGACCGGGAGAGCAGAGTCAGAATCTCAGAGGCAAATTGATCAGTCGGGAAGAGTGACGCAAATCCTAGACAGCGTGATGCTGGGCTGACGCAGACACTGCGTAGAGGCAATGCAGAGGCAACTAGGGGCTAGATTAGCTAGGAATTCTAGTGATAGTGTGAGGTAATATCACACATCTCTCTGTTAGTGGTATTCTCTATAACTGGATTGCCGGGAAAGCATCTAGAAGTTGTATCTAGAAATTACTACATAATAATAAAACCCTCAAAGCTGCTGTTTTGATTTTTGCGCATTGGGTTTTTCCAGGGACATTTGTCCAAAAATAACTGTGTAGATGTGTGTTGTATCTCTTTCCTGTTCAATGTTTTGTTTCCGCATATAGTTTAATTAAGT
Organism: Pinus taeda; assembly: GCA_000404065.3. Taxonomy (NCBI): domain Eukaryota; kingdom Viridiplantae; phylum Streptophyta; class Pinopsida; order Pinales; family Pinaceae; genus Pinus; species Pinus taeda. Next base: position 122,768 of record APFE031672676.1, on the reverse strand, counting down.
GAAGTTTGCAATTGTATTTACTTCGATATTTATAGTAGAACACCATAAATAACTTGCATGGATAACGAGTAGGAGAAGTAACATCAGTTTGCAGTAGTAGGGATTCCGAGTTTAGTAATTTTCACAACAAGCCCCTTGTTCCAAGAGCAAGCAAGTTCTATTTTTAATTCCATCCTTGGGAAAGGGTTTTCAGGGTCACTTCTCACCTATCCATTGACATCTACTTTACAAAGTGATCCCTACACTACCGGGACTCCTCCCATTGGTGAAAGTCCATAAAGAGCAGGGAGCCTTAGCTGTGGTGACAATGGACTAAGCCTCCACCGTTGCCCTCTTAGGAACCCCCTTTAAGTCCCTTGCTGGTTTGACTGGTAACAGGCCCAAGTAGCGAAATCGAACTCATTAGAAGTGTATAAATAGAAGTGATGAGGATTCATTTTAGCATCATCATTGGATTTGGAACTAGTATCTCTTTAGAGATTTTTGCTATCCTTCTTGGAGGACGAATTTTTGGAGCATGGAATGAATTTTGATGTTTGGATAATTTTCATATGTCTTGGAATTTCTTAATGGCAAGTTTTTGGATGGTTGGATATGCTCTGATACATGTAAGTACATTTTAATGCTATTCTTTCTTTCTAATTTTGTCACATACATTGTTGCTGGGATTTCGCTATACTAGGGCTTATTTGTTGCATCTCTTATGCGAAGTTGTCAAAATTTTGTTTCTGGATAATGAATGCTTCATGTGTGGGCCATTTATAATGAATGAATGTTCCTAGGGATGTTTCATTACTCAAATTCATCTTGACAAACCATTTATCTTGCAAAACAAAGTATAAAGTCTTTGAAGATTCTTTTGTTGTTGTCCCAGTGCCAAGCGAAACTGTCTTTGAGGCCTCCTTGACCTAGAAAATTCAAAGGTCCATAGTCATAATTCCATTTGACTCCAATCTCCCCAAAGGATTAGGCATTGGTCCACCCAAAGGTGATCACCTTAAACCTATTTTCCTTCTCCCCTTTCCTCTTCTCTAGGTCTAGTCCTCTATGTCACCTAGGGAATCAATTATCTCACGATCTTGCCATCCAAATACTTCAATTTTTAGTCCACAACTGCGCTGGTGTGTCCTCAAGAAGCCCTCTAAATTTCATGAGATTCCGACGATAGGATCTTGTGATATCACAAGCCCTAGCTCAAAGACCAATTCTTGCCCTTGGTTTCCTTTAGGCTAGAAACCTCATCAGGATCCTTGCATTGCCTTTAATTGAAAATTAACTCCTTGATCCCTTTCCCCTCCCTAATTAGGTCAAGCATATCATTGGTTGCTAAACTCCCTCCCCTTGACCTAACCTGAGTTCACTTGGTCCTGTGTGGTCCCATATCTTATGAAAGTCCACTCTTCAGAAACCACTTGGGAAACCAAGATACACAAGGATTTTTGGGTTTAGGAAGCTCCTTTACAAGTCACATTCCCTAAGCCAATCCCTCAAATGATAAATCCCTATTCCCCTATCCTAGAGAACCTTGCACCTTGCTTAAGAAGCAAGCAAGTCCCACTCTTGAGTCTCTCCTAAGAAAGGGTCATCGAGATCACTTCACACCCATCTTAGTTGATCTATCCTTCATATGTGATTCTATATATATCGGGTCTCCTCTCATCAATGAAATTCCATAAAGAGTAGGAAGCTTTAGTTGTGGTGACAATGGGCTTTAGCTTTATTGTTGCCCTTAGTCTAGTAGTAACCCTTCAAGGATTCCCTTTTAGGACCCCTGTTAGTTTGAGCGGTAACAAAGCCCTAATTGGAAGATAATATATTGTATACCTCGTTACCCTTCAATCTAGCACGAGGTTTTACCTAGGCCGAGCCAAATGGTGTACTGACATTTGACTGCTCAAGAATAACATTTTGATGAGGCTAGCTTTCAAGGACTACAAGAGATGAAAAGGTGCATAATATGGCATGACTATTTAGGCCTGTCCACATATCCACCCGTTTGCATGAAGACAGTGGGTTACTGCTAGGGTCTTGAATGTTTTTTTATTTTTGTTAGTTTGGGTGATGTATCTCCAACAATGTTCCAAGAAATCTGGGACTGAATGTTTCACCATGAAGAAATTTGCTTACTTTCATGACCAACAATAATACAAGGCAAAAGTATGATGAATCTGGGAAAAATTGTCATTTGTGTCCTACAGAATAGGATTTTTTTGGTGATTGTGTGACAACATAAAAGTCCATGGATGGTGACAATACCACTTATTGACGTCTTCATCCATAACTACTAGCAAAAGTTGGGACTTTTGTAGTTGATCATTAGGACATCCTAATCTTGTAGCAACTTTTAGCATTTGAAATTAACAGGCTACAATACACAACATGTTAAATGTGTGAAGGATCGCTTCAACAATACGTAAGTTATGCCACAAATGCAACAGCACCATTATGGGCCTCTTTTTCCTATGATAAAATTGATCAATAAAGGGAACTATTTGCACATTTTCTCGGCACTAGTAATAGTCGGAATAACATGACAACCAAAAGAGTGTTCCAACAACGGATGTAGTCAACTTTGGCACATTTTAAGAACTATTGCCACTCAACATCCTTGGAAAAAACTTCTAGCTTGGAGTTCCTTTGTTTTGGTCTTTAATGCTACATCAGAAGAACACAAGGCACAATTTGAGGATTTGTCTGTTCATAAGACCTTCGAATTCCTTCGGGATCTACTACCGTAATGTTTATGGACAATTGTGCCTCTAGGCACATGATAGGTTTTCGAGTTTCTCTTACAGATTTGTAAGAGAGGGAGTTGGCAATCCTCGGCAGTTTCTTCCTCAATCAAGGGAAGAGTACTTCATAGTTTTTTTCCTTGATTATTATTATTTTTTGGTCAACCTATTGTCCTTGTACTTTGCTTGGTTATAACTTTTTCTTCCATGGCCTCTTGGGTGGAGTTTTGCAGAAAGAAAAATTGTGGAGATTGCTAATGCAATGATTCATGTAGTAGATGGCAATATCGAGAAGTTCAAAGCAAAGTTTGTGGCAAGAGGGTTCTCCCAAAAAGAGGGAGTGGACTATGAGAATATTTTTTCTCCAGTCTCTAGATGGTCAGGTTCTTGTATGGCCTAAGAACTTGAGCATAGTTTCAACAAGAGTGATTGATGTTTGAGAGGGAGGATTGTATAGATTGTTAGGACATCTAGGACCATGTCAGATGACTGGAAGAGATCCCAGTTCCGAGGAAGAAGACAGTTAGACAAAATGGATGGAGCAACCTTCCAAGAGGATGTCATGAGTTGAAAGTGTTAGATGCTAAGAGACGGGAGGTCACTCAGAGCAGTATGCCTTTTTATGAGGGGACCATGCTAGACAATAAGATATGCTTCAGTGACAGAGGGAGCAACAATGGCAGAGGGGGCAACTAGGATTGCCATGGGAGGATTTGCTTTAGTGTCAGAGGGAGCACCCAGTCAAGATGACTAGAAAGTAGCTATGGTGATGGATCCAGTGACTGAAGCTAACCAATTTATGGTTGAGCCAAGGCAGGTAACAAAGCATGTGTTGCGGTACATGCGTGGTACAATTGGATATGGTTTGAGATATGTCTCACGTGGTGAAGTGAGGTTGTAGGGATATATTGATTCAGATTGGGTTTGGAGTGTAGAGGACAGAAAGAGCACCTCGAGGTGTTGTTTCAGCTTGGGATCGGTTATGATTTCCTAGTTTAGCAGGAAGCGAACTTTTGTAGCACTCATTACAATAGAGGCAGAGTATATCACAGCTAATGTCACAAGTTGTTACGGAGTGTGGCTTCAGAAGCTTATTGTAGGACTCTTTGATTATCTCATTTCATTGCTATGAAAAGGAAGAAAGGAAAGTTTAGAAAATTCGAGCCTCGAAAGAAATTTCAAAAGAAAATTGACATGTCTAGAATACAATGTTATGAATGTGATGAATATGGGCATTTCAAGAGGAATTGTCCTAAACTCAAGAAGGGCAACAATAAGAGGAAAGAAAGAAGTGAAGGCCATGTGGCCGAAGTAGTAGAAGAATCTGAAGAGAAGAAACCTAAGAAGTAAAAGACCTCTACTATTAAAGGTGTCTCATATATTAAAGTTTATTTTCAAGACAACGGTCATGGTAGTAAGTGTTGTCGCCCGGATTGTACAGGCACCGCAACAACGCTCAGGACAGGGGTTGTCACTCTGATCCCCACCCACTCCGTTCTAGCTGTCTCCCAACAACAGGCTATGGGGGGTAGTCCCTATGGAATGAAGTGAAGGAAAGCAAATTGAAAATAAACTTACTTGGGAGGGACGGATGAGTGGCCTAGCCACTTGGTTGAAATTAAGCAAGATTATGATTAAATTAGATTTTCTATTATGGGACCAATGCCTTAATAGAGTCACAAATTTTTGCTTCTTATGAATTGGAACCAAATGACCGAATGAACACCCACTGCTCGAATGATTAACTAACCTATGTGAGATTCTTATGCAAGAGATTATGAGTGAGGTTTATCTTTAGTTAAGATTCCCTTAAGTTGTTTGGGTACCTTGATTAGAGATCTTCTAATGGTACTTTAAAAATAGCGAAATGCAAATCTAAAACAAGATAAATTGCTTACAGATACAAGTGCAAATTTCACAAGATATGAAATAACCCAAGATGCCAAATGATAACAAGAGTTAATCAAGATGCTAGTCACGGATTTATGATAGTTTATATGGGCACTACTACTTCAGAAAATTCAAATTTACCAATGTATAACAACAATGCATAAACCACTCCAAATGATGAAAATTACTCAACACATTGAAGCATAAAATTTCCAAATTAATTAGTGATGTAAATTAGCTTCTTTAGCTCACTTGACAATGGAGTATTCAACAATATTTCAGATCTGACTTTAAGATTACAGCAGTAAGTAAACACAGATCAACAAGATAAAGACTTCCTAAACTAGATATCCAATATGCCAAAAAATAGCAAAATGCACCAGAAGTTGAGAATTTCAAATTTAGGGCTCTAAGTGAGTTTGCCTCAGATCTGATATCATTATTACAATAGTGAATTTACCACAGATCAACAAATTGACTCAACCAAAAATAGTTGTCCAATACTTTCTAAAAATAGAAATTTTTCATCAAAATTGGAAAAAAAATGATATTTTCAAGTTTTTAGAGAATATGATTCATAAATATTTCAGACTTGAATTTCACAGTTATGCAGTAAATTCCAACAAAGCTAAAATGTTAGATCTAGGTCAAATTCGAGATGCCCAAGTGGCCAAAACTTGTGAAAAATTAGATTTTGCAATTTTAATCGATTTTGACCAATTAGAATATGATTTTAGAGCCTAATAAATTATGATTCAACCGCTGTAATAAAACTGAAGCAAAATGAGAGTTTGGAGGTCAAACCCTAGGCCCAAGGCCTTGAAGATCCCACCGTTGAAAATCGTTGAAACTTTGGGATTACTTTGCCGCTTGCTAGAGATGAATTTTGAGACCTTAATCCTGCAAAACCGCCAAGTATTTAGCCTTAAATCTTTATATTAGGGTTTCAGGTCAATTTTGGGGCAAAAGAGGCCAATATTTGGAGAACTAGGATAAGGGAAACGAATTTGCGGGGATAAATGGGCTAGCATGATAGATTGGGCCACAAGGAGGTTGGAAATGACCAAGAAGGGCCAATGCTTTGCCCAAAAAGGCTAACATTTGGGAAATAGGGGTCTAGGGACCAAACCTGCAAAAAATTCTAAGAGACTAGATCTTACCCTCAAGGGCCTAGATCTAGCTCTTCTTCCACTTAACTCCTTGATTTAACCTGCAAGAATAAAAATAGAGACACCCAAACCCAAAATATATACAAAATAAATCTAAAACCCCAACTTAAGTTTAAAAAAAAATTACAATTCAAATTTACAATCTTATTTACAAAATATACATGGGGTTTTAAATGGATTTTGAGAATATATATATATTTTTTATATTTTTTACTTGAAATAATGGCTAAGATCCTTCAGAAAAATTAATGATTCACTATAGCCCAAGTGAAGATTAAATCCACCATATAAAAACTAGAGATCCAAGCAATAGTGATTCTTGACCAAGTTTGTGAACTTGGAGGCCAAGGACTGAAGTACCTGCAAACACTATGTATTTATCTCAAAAATAATCTGTTAGATCACATGGGGAATTAAACAACCTAAGATTAGCCCAAAACTATCAATAATATGAATTTATTTCCATCTAATGAAAAAACAGATCTTACCAATTACACAACATAGAGATGCCCGTAGTCAGCACATAACACAAATCAATAAACAAGAACACCTTGAATTGCGCCCCAAAATCTTTTATTATAGAAAAAATAGTTCCCAACGCGACAATAGTTTACACAATGCTTCAGCAACAATTCTAGCCAGAGATCAAGATGGCTGGAGACTCAAATGACTCTAATTTATAGATAAATCTTCCAAATGGAAAAATCACAGCTAGTTTCTTTGATCCTTGTCAAAATAATCTTGGCCGTTGATAAATACTTCAAGATCTTTTAATCTTGGCTCTCTTCAGCAACAATTCTAGCCAGATCAAGATGACTAGAGACTCAAATGACTCTCTAATTTATAGATAAATCTTCCAAATGGAAAAATCACGGCTAGTTTCTTTGATCGTTGTCAAAATAATCTTGGTCATTGATAAATACTTCAAGATCTTTTAATCTTGGCTTTTGATTTCTTATTTTTGAGAAATTTTCAAATTTATCATTTAATTCCATTTTAATTAGTTCAAAATTATTTATTTAGAGTTAATTTCGTAAAAAAATTGACTTTGAATTAACCAGCAAGGTCAAAGGGTCCAAATTTTCTTGAAAAAAATATTCCCTTGGTGGAGGACCTTTAAAAATTGATTCTTTCAAGACCCACGAATTTTTCCATTTGAAGAATTTATTTTCCTAGACAATTTAATTTTGACTCTAATTAATTAAATTTCTGGCTTAGGATTTAATTTTATTTTGCTAGAAAAATTAATTAATTTACACGAGGGGATTAATTATTTTTCCAACCCTCAAATACATATGATTTTTGTTTTACAAGACTCAAAGAGGGAATACACATTTGTCTTAGATCCTCAAGATACATAACCCATCTGCGACTCAATATGATCTTGTAAACCAAGTGATTTGTAATAAAATAATTTAGCAAATTAGCTTAAATTATTCCCAAACCACTTTTCCATTAGACTTGACTAAAATACTAGGACTCACATAATAATTCGACAATAAATTTCACTCTAGCTTTGGGGGTTTAAGCTGGAGGGAAAAAACTCTTTTGATTAGCCGTGTCGAAAAACACAGGTAATCAGTGAGGTTAAAAAACCTCCTGGGATGGAATTCGTCATCAAATTATAGGCTTACCTAGGTTGTTACATAGACTCATGGTTTTACTAAGGTCATTTACAATATATAACTTGTAGAATGGGATGACCATGACACACAGACTGCTGATATGTGATCCGATCCTTGTTGAAAAAATTTGGTACTTCCGCTTCCTTGGAACTTTGACAATTTGAGTGCAACAGGAAGCATTACAGTTATGATAAGTTGCATTATAACAATAATTGAGATGGCATCATACCAAAAGCATGCATTGATATAAAAATTTGCATGGTTGAAGCAAGTCATCTAGCAAAATAGGAGGATAAGAGATCATCACACCTCATCATCATCAAAATGAAGCATTTGCGTAAAAGGGGATCATCAAGATTCTCCATTAAGAATCTTTGTTGTAAAGGTTCACCTCTACTTAGAAGAAGCAAGTACTACACAGATGGTCTACATTCCAATTAGCATGGGATCCACAATTTAGAAGCATGAAGGTATGGTGACAAAGAAGTGTAACATGATAATCTAGTTGAAGCATTTTCATATTCAAGCAAAGAAAAGGAAGCCGCTGAAGGAAGCCTAGATGATTACATGAAGGAAGAGGTATGCATATATATTTAATAATTTTTAATAGATAGATAAAGTCATGTCATCACTTAGTTGAAGGCAAAATGGTTAGAATGCTCTATCTCATGAGCATGATTAAAGAAGAAAGAACTCTTCCATATAAAAAGTATATGAATGCATAAGTTTGGCATACTACGTAAAAGCATGATGGAATCAACATATCATATGATCTCATGAAGAATATGAAGTGGTGGGCAACAACTGTTCCTATACAAAAGGAGCTATGTATAGAGATCCCGTGAAAGTAGTATGTGAAGAAGAAAGGAGAGTTTGCAAAGATGTGTCTATAACTACATAGATAACATGGATAATCGACATCTAATGTTAAAAAGGATTGGCTATGACATCTCCATGAGGAAATTATGAAGACCCTGATAAGTATGTTGAAGAAAGAAAACCTTGGTAATGGAACTCTTGGAGGTGGATTTGTATACAAAAGGATGTTGATGTTACAAAGGTAGGTGTTATGACTAAGGGCCATCATAAAGAGGTAATTTTGATTTGATGTTCTCTTTTGATTTTTGAAAGCAAACCTCTAGTTGGATTGGAACATGACTACCGACAGAAGGTTGTTGAAATTCACCTAGAATTAGTATTGAATGAATGATTCTGAGAAGAACATGCCTTGGAAGAGGTAGCAATATGAAGGATATCTAGATGATAACAAAGGTCACTTTTTGATGAAAAGAAGGATGACATGACTAGCATTAATTGGTTCAACATTATGTTTCGTTGAGGGGAAGTGATGTAGAAGATGGCCAAAACCCTATGAAGAAGTTATGGAAGAAGATGGCTCCATGATGTAGAAATTGAAGTTTATTCAAGACACGATGAAGCAGAAAGAGGAGCCCTACAAGCAACTTAGAGTACCATGATCTCCACGAAGAACAAGATAATTGTTGGAAACAAGTCCCTAGTTAAGAGGGAGCTTCGGTATATTCCTTTCATGTAAAGGAATGAGTAGATCCTCCCTAGTTGAGAGGGAGAGATAGACACATCATTCTTGTCTTCATATCATGAAGAAAGAATGGAGGATTGGGTAAGCATATGAGATTGATATCGATGCTCTTTTGAGGATGAAGTATGGCATCCAATAGGAAAGAGTAGTCGAAGAGGAGATTCCTTGAGGATGTGTAAATCCAAGACAGGAATGGTGCTAAAAGGACATACCTTGTGAACATCCGGATGAGGTATGTGCCTTGAAGGACAATTATAAGGGTGTCTATAAATCATTCTCCCTAGCATTGTGCTCTAATCTAGTGGAGAGATAGAGTTGTTAGTCAAGGCCTTGCTATATGACAATGCTGGTTGATATGATGAGATGCACTGATTTAAGCTGAAAAGATAGCTTATGAGATGGATTACCAATCCGACTCTTCTTATGAAAATTCTTCTGTATGAGAATGTGCATGTACTTTCTATGTATTATGAATACCTCCCTAGTTAAGAGGGAGTGTTGGAATATGTAACTAGGTTCGGCCTTCATAATATCTTATGTATTCTTGATTTTATGTATTTAATGTAAAAGAGAAAGAAAATTTATTATTGTAATTTTATAGCATGGGTTTCATGCTCTAGGTCATTTTATTTTGAGGTCAAGCACCCATTCTGTGCTTCTCGGGTTTTGTTATAGAGTCAAGAAGTCAAAAGAGTCATTGTTATATGTAGAAAACCCCATTGGGCACCTTGTAAAAAGTGAAAAGGATTTATTTGAGTCATAATTGTGTTAGAATTCCCTCCAAGACCAAGTTGGCTTGCAAGAGAAGAAGTCGGCCTCATTAAAGATAATTCACATTCCTAGAAGGTCTATTATAAGAACTCGACCTCATTTGAAGATCATCCAAGAAAGTTCAATCACTAGAAGAAGAAGTAGAAGAGTAAGAAAGAAGAGTGAAGGACAAGACAAGGACTAAAAGACAACAAAATTTGAAGTTTTTGGGTCAATATCTCTCACATGTGCGAAGAGGAAGCTAGGGTTTTTGCAGCTACATAGGACAAAATTTTAGATCTCCTGGGAAGGTCAAAATCCATGATCAAAAGACAAGACATATCATCTATTTATTCAAGAAAGAAGCAAGCCAAGCGAAGGAGTAAGGAGGCCTAAAATAACCTATCTATCCCACACGTGCGAAGTTGCAATTGCTGCAGGGGGGCCGAAAAGTTGCAAACCTGTAATAAAGGATGAAATTGTTGGTGGGGGTCGAAGTTGCAGAACGCTGCTAGGGTTGAAGTTGCTAAAGTTGCTGGAAAGACAAAATTTGTTGTTCATCTACAAGGAAGGTTGACTTGGTCTTTGTCTTGGGTCTAAAGGTCTTGGAATTCATCATTTGAAGATTCTATAAGAAGAGAAGAATTTCTTGTGGGTTTTCCTCTCTAGGAGAGGTTTTGGTCGTGGCTTGCAACCTGCATTTTGTGTTCACTTGTACTACTTGATCTTCATGTTTTAGTAGTTGTTTGATCATAAGAACACAATAAGAAACAAGAGAAGGAGAAGCTAATTATAAATTCTACAAGTTGAAGTAAAAGAACATCACAATCAATTATCAAAGGAAGATAAATCACCCTAATCTAGCTGCCCTAGATTTCTCAACAACTTTGATGTTGATTGGGCTGGTAACTCTGTTGATAGAAAGAGCACATTTGGATGTTGCTTTAACTTGATATCTGCCATGATATTTTGGATGAGCATAAAACATAACTCTGTAGCCCATAGCACGTTTGAAGCATAGTACATCGTTGCTAGCATGGCTAGCTGTTAGTATGGCTGAGGAAGCTCTTTGGAGAGCTGTTTGAGCATGTGCTAGATATGACAATAATATACTGTGACAATAAGAGTGAGGTTTGACTTGCAGAAAATCCCGCGTTCCATGACAAGTCCAAGCACATTGAGATCAAATATCACTATATCTGGGTTATGGTGTTGAGAGGAGCAGTAAGACTCCATCATATTGTAACTGATGATTAGATAGCTGACAGACTTACCAAGCCTTTGTCGAAAGGGAAGTTGTTGGTATTCATAGAGAAACTTGGATTGGCGGATGTGACCCTTCCTAGTGGGGGTATTCTTGGATGATCGAGAACACTAAGCTATGCTCTTCCCTCTTGTTTGAGCTCCCAAGTTGGGAATGGAGCTAAGAGAGCTCTTGGGGTTGAGGGAACTCTTGACTATAGGTTGTGCGTGATCCTTGTCTTGTGTTGACAAGTGGAAATCCCCCCTACCTTCAACTGTGGGACTCACCAAGAGTATAACCCAGTATGCATCCTACCCACAAGCTGGGCTTGTTGACAGGACCACCCAATAGGTCAATGGGTGTGGCAAAGCTTGGTTGTGTGCGATCCTTGACAAGTGGTAATCCCCCCAGGCAGAGGTGAGACTGTGTTGTGCGCGATCCTTGTCAAGTGGTAACCCCCTCGAGCAAAGGTGAGACTTGGTTGTGCCCGATCCTTGTCAAGTGGTAACCCCCCCAAGCAAAGATGAGGCTTGGTTGTGCCGATCCTTGTCATGTGTTGACAAGTGGTAATCCCCCCAAAGTCTGTGGATGCAGGTGTTCTACCATTTGACTCTTATGGTAAAGCTTGGTTGAGGGCGATCGTTGTCATGTGTTGACAAGTGGTAATCCCCCCAAGTTGAGGTGATACTTGGTCGTGTGCAATCTTTGTCATGTGTTGACAAGTGATAATCCCCCCAAGCTTGGGTCATGATGGGAAGATCAATGGATATAGGGTGATAGATGAATGTCGCTTATGAGGATTCTTCTTCATTAGATTGAGACATTATTGTTCTAGACGATACAGAGAAGAGATGAACAAAGATGAGCAAAGAAAGCAAAGATATTTGATGCAGAAAGAAATTTCTCTCTAGATGAGAGGGAGTGTTGAAAATTGGCAGCTCAGGGATGAATTTCCTTATCTAAAATCTCATTTCTGACAATTTTGGAGTGACTTTCTGAAAATAGAAAGTCATGTCTAGCGTCTCAAGTATGACTTTCCAAATATAGTAAATTACCTTGCATCAATTGGTAATCAAGTATAGTTGATGGAAAATCACTTATCATGAATCAATCCCAATAGTTCAATTTCGACTTAATCATCAATATTATTATTATTACTATTATCCTTTATGATACTATTATATTATTATTAAAAGGAAATTCATGTCTCTCAATAATGGCACTCAATCATGTCATAGATAACTCCTCTCAGTTAATGCATATGTTACTCTCTCTCACTTAATGGATACATTATACTCTCTCTACACTCATTAAAAGCATGGCATATTCCTCTTACACGCGCATTAAAGCATGTCATAAAAGATTCCTCTTATGCACTATTTAATGCATATGTTACATTCTCTCCTTTATGGCATAAGTTATTGAGGCATGCATTGATCTCCTTTATGGCATAAGTTACTAAGGCATGTGTACCTCCTTAATCACATGAGTTACAAAGGCATGTGTACCTCCTTAATGGCATGAATTACAAAGGCATGTGTACCTCCCTAAATGGCATATGTAATTCCTCCTCAAGGCGTGCGTATTGCTCCTTCCTTATGACCAAAATTTGTTGCTCCTCCTATATATATGTATGTCATATCATCTCATTCTCACTAGTGCATTGTGAAAGAAGAATTGAAGAAGATTGTGAGAGAGAGAGACTTGGAGAGTAAGAGCAAAATTTGGAGGTTGATTCAACGTTTTCATCAACTGCTACTACTAGTGATCTTCATGCTACAACTTGTTCAGATATGGGTGAACTTACTCATTCTCTTGATCTCTCATTGTACTTTGTATCTCTGCTGAACAGTTGATATCTAATAGAAGAAGAATCTGGTTGGGTTTTCCCCTTGTGGATTTTGCCCTGGTCATTGAACCTAAATGCTTTGTGTCTTATCTTGTTCTTGGTTGTTTTTCATTGTGCATTTGGTTTATGTTCTATCTACAATTGCTTAACTAATATTGCAGCAAAAAGAAGTTTTGGAATAAATAATTGTTACAGCATAGAACATAATAATTTCAACATGAATTTGCATGGGATGAATTGTTATTGTTGGGATTTTATCATTATTATTTTTATATTTTATAATTTTAGAAAAGGGGATCACTATGCTAGGGACTTGGATGTCCACTCACCCTCCCGAATTTTCCTAAAATTTTGAGGTTGCTCCCACACGTCCCCTTTGTGTGTCTCCCCACCTCTGTGCTCCCTCTTCTTGGAAACTTGGTGGAGCATAGCTTCTTCCCAGTGATGTTATCTAAAAACCACTTGTTGTTGGTGTTAAAATGCAGTGCAATTGTTTTCATAGCAAAATACCTTCCCTCCCAACAAAAACAACAAAAGCAGCAAAAAATGAAGGAAAGGATTGTCATTTGTATTTATATGGATGTCAGCGTAGTATTTCTTATGGAATTGGGGAGTCATTGAAGACTCACTGAGTTGAGTTGAACCTGGCGAGTTTTCAGTAACTCTTTGAGTTTTAGTTGAACTTGGTGAGTTTTCAGTAAATAATTGAGTCTATAAGACATGGCTTGTTTGAATGACATTTTCAACTCGTCTCACTAGTTTGGTGTGCCAAGTTGACTCACTGAAACTTGCTGAGTTTTGACAGCTCTGCCATGCCACCCCCCCATACTTATATCCACATCCTGATGACCTTATCCTTTAAAAAGGAAAAATTGTGGAATCCTTGCATCTGTATTGTAGCTCAGAAAGCTCCATCATTATGGTATCACACTGACACATACACCTGCATCCACATCCACATCCACACCCAAATTCAGATGTACCAATGCAACATAGCGTACAAAATTTTCATTTTAATATGCTAAGCTTTTTATGTTAATCATATATCTAAAATTTGTAAGGCATACTATACCTAATTTATTTGTATTTGTATCACATGATAAGCACAAAAAACTATATTTCTAAAACTAACATGCTTGTCACTAGGAGAGTGAGGAAATAGGGAAGTTGAATAGGAACAAAAGACATGCATCAAGTATTTGCATCCCAGTATATTGTCAGTGCAGCAAATTGGACAGATTATCTTATGTTTTTAAAATCAGTGGAGAAGTTATCTCTCTTTTTTGTCTATTCAGATTCTTTTCGGTGAATGAATTTTTATTAGAAAATTAAGTAATGTTGCATAAATATGTTAAACTGGATACTATCTGTTCTTTTACCACGAGAATGATTATTTTTGCAGGTGCAATACTAATATTAGTTTCAATGTGCTAAATTCAGGTATCTGTGGAAAATTTTCTAGATGGGCGGGTGCACACTCTTTTTACCTGTGCGTTCAGTCATATTAGGTCTGAGCATTTATTATCTAACATGATAGGCCTCTATTTTTTTGGTTCAGCGGTAAGGATCTCCACTTATGCTTTCTCTAAATCAATTCATTGTAAAGCTGAAACAGTTTTTACTGTAACTTGTTGGAAATTGTGCCATTGATTAAGGAGAAATCCGGGATCCATTGATCACTGTTTTTTTAATGAACACGTGCCTTGCTGCTTATATAAGCAGTATTGGAATCACATATTTAGCTAGACATGTGATGCTGTAATTTTCATATCATGATTTGCTATAAAATACCTTTCTTGTGTTGCTTCGAAAAGTTGGAAGGTTTAATTTTTTATTAATTGCTTGGAAATTTTTTGAGCAGGTTGGAAGTTTTCTTGGAGCAGAATATTTGTTGAAGTTATATCTTGCTGGTGCTCTTGGTGGCTCAATTATGTTTCTAATAAATCAGGCATTTATTGTACCTTGGCTTGAGGTAGGTTCATGTTATTAAACTTCATTGCAATTTGAAGTTTTGATTCTTGAACACTCATGGGGGTTTCCTTTACATATGTAACAATGCATGTAGATACATTTTTCTTTTTAATATCTTTGCTATTAGTCTGTGACTCTGTTGATTTCACATAAGGGTGAACAGAATGATGGTCGTGTCTCACTTGTACTACTATTTAATCTAGCTGATTAACTGCTTTTATGCCTCGTTTCTTGTTTGCAGGGCAGCTCTAGAAATTATTACAATCCAAGATACACTCCAGGAGGACTGGTACTGATTTGTTTTGGTTTTTGCACCTCACTGTACTTTTGGGTTTTAAACATAAATTTTAGGAATTTTATTTTGAGCATAGAATTTATTAATATAATAGAGCTGTTACAGTAATTCTCTTTTTCATGGACCAAAGCCCATGTGTCTGAATTGGGTAGGTGCACCTAAAAACTAATACTAGTGTTCAAGATTGGATAAATAAAATCAACTGCTTTTAAGTTAAACTTTATGTTCATTGCAAGTTCTTAACAGCTTAAAATAAGCTACTAATTAGTAATATACTTGTTACATGTCATATGTTCTTTAACTGATAAATATAATAAATAAACAGTGATAATTGTTTCATAATGGGCATACTAGATAACAGAGTCATGATCGATAGTCAGTCGTGGCAACATCCAGGTTGTTCAAACTCCTCCTGTACTTGTATCTTATATATGTTTGTCAGATACGAATTGTTTTTGAACAATCTTAATTCGTCTTTTGTATGTGTTGTATGCACCAAGTGGTATGAGAGGAAGCTGAGCTTCCTCTTCAATGTGGTCAAATTTTCTCTCTCCTTTTGTCTGATCCCGCTCTCTCTTCTCCTTCGCAGTAATGTTTCCACCTCTTGAGTTAGCCGCAAAGGGGAAAAAATATCAGTTGCTTCATTTCCATTTTGACCCATAATATTGACATCCTCTTCTATCTTGCTTCTTTTGCAATGCTTCCCATTGACCTACTTTTGTGGTCATTTGTTGGACATTAATAGAATCATCTTATCTTATCTTCATTTTCTTTGCCTTTGTCATCGCTGTTACCATCTGCTGTTTTGTTGTGCTACATCATCATCCTCTTTTCTCTCTAGTTGTGTCCTTCCCGTGCTTTCTTAATGCTTGTGTGCAGCGTGTATCCTTCAATCTCAACGTTGTTCCTCTGCCATCTTTTGTTGCCATCATTTATTCTCGACCCTTTAGTGTTGCATTCTTTAGGGGAGATGCGCTTCTTTGTCTTGGATGTTTGGAAAGATGGGTTTTCTCACCCTTGTGCTCCTCCAAGTGTCAGCCAGCTAGGTTCCCTTGGCTCTGATTACTCTCCAGATAACATCATCTGACAATGGATTGGCCCCTTCAGAGTGATTGGCAACTCTGACGAGGAGCCTGCTTTTCAGCCTTCTCACTCGTCTTTGGTTTCTAGCACAAGCAGACGTTGACATCCTCCACTTTTGTACTGAGCATAGACTCATTTTTTACGTCGTACATCTGCTTTTACTTAACTTCTTAGATTTTATGCCTTGTTAGCATTGTTTAGGAGCTTCTTTCACACTTCCGCTCTGTTGACTCTGGATGTACGTTTCAGTCCCATTGGCCTAGTAATTGTGGTCATTCATTGGACATTAATAAGATTTATCTTATCTCATCGTATTTAACTCTGTATCCCCTATGTGCCTCTATTCCTGCCAAACATCTTGCCCTTATCACTCACCATTATGTACTGTCTCGCTTTTCTTTTTTTGTTAAGCACCTTGGCTCCTCCTTTTGATTTTTCATGATCTTATAATCTGATAATTACTTTCCAATGATTTCTTCATTAATCCATCTTAAGTTACATTAATAATTAAGCAATTTTATATAAAAGAGCTCAACAGTAAAACAATAATGACAGTAGGATCATGAAGAGACAGCCAAACACAAGAGCCAATTTTTTACCATGGGAAAACCCTAACTAGGGAAAAACCCAGCAACCTTTTCTTAGAGAAATTGTCCAATTCAACAAGAGATACAATCTGATAGCTTCCCAGTCAAATAAATCAAACTGACCAGTAAACAAACCCAGGTCAAACCTGGTCAAACAAATATTTTCGGCCTCCTATAACTGCTGGTCAACTCAGGTCAAATAGGCTGAATTTCAGCCTCCTGCACCTCCCACAGAATTTTGGTATGCTGCCCAGAAAACCTCAGAAAAGTTTAGTCTGCGGCCCACACGTGCGAAGTCAAAACAGAAATAAAAGATGCTTGGTCAATGCTGGACAGACTTGGTCAACCTTCGGTCTGCTTCTCCTCTCTCGTCTTGGCATGGATGAATAGAAGATTTGATGTTTTTTGTGATCCAAATTAATGCCAATAGAGGAGGACGAATGACAATATATAGTGGATAAACGAGCCTGAATGGGTGTGTCTTTAGGGCTGACCGATTTGATCTTGGAGGCAAAATTTGAATTTTAATTTGGAGCCGACTTGACATCAAATTTATATTTCCATTCTCTTTAAATTTTGTGGGTTAATTCAATGATGAATACCGACCGTAGCTATAAATTCAACACTCTCTCTTAGTTGAGGAGGTATTCGCCTTGACTGCTTCAGATGTCCTCTTGTTGAAATTTTTTTCCATTCCAATAAAAGGTTAAATGAGCTCAACTATGTTGATGAATCCATCCACCTCATGTTCTATACTAGAACCATGCAGAAAGCATCTTGCATTAGGATCATGCATAAGGATCTAGTCACCCACTAGACACATACCTTTTGCAAATGGATCTAGTCACCCACAAGCCAATTACCCATTTGCTGGTTAGGTACCCCCTGACACAAGTTTAGTGCTTGTTTCACCAACTCACCAAGCCATCACTTGGAACCAAGTCAGGTACCCCCTAACAAATGGTGAAAACCTAGGCCGATTTACCATGGCCACATGTCGTCACGTGCTATTGAATGGTAAAATTACTTGCCCAATGTGATGAGGCACTCAACCCACTAGCCAAGCAACCTTTGGCAATATGGTTAGGTAACCCTTTATTGGGGGAGCACTTTCGGCCTTGATGCTCATTGGGCCAATCTCCCTAGCCCCATTACATGGATCCTGATTACTACCCATGACCTGGTTAATACCCTTGACCTAGGGAGAATCTCCGACCTTTGATGCTATAACATCAACACTCCCTTTAACCAAGGGAAGCATTCTTAACCACTCCAAGCTTGTCCCTGAAGTATATATACTTCATTCTGGGACAGTGGCTTTGTGAGAATGTTAACAACTTTCTCATTTGTAGAAATGCATTGGAGCCTCACTACTCCCTTCTATACCATGTCCCAGATGTTTTGGTACCATGATCTCATTGTGCTTCGACCTGCCAATGTGCCGTCTCTTACACCTGATCAAACAATCCTGCGTGTTGCTTCCGTGTTGAAAAGTGTAGCTTGGCATGTACTCTCACAAGTCTATGGTACTTGACTTGTGAGGATTTGACTGACCAATAGGACTTGGTTGGGCAAGGTACCCAAGATGGTGGGCTTTGCACCCAATGTTGTGGGCTTAAGACCCAAAGATAATCATAGTGTTGTAAAAAATTTTGTTTTCCCACCCTGGTTTTCAGTTTCTCCTTATTTCTCCCATGTAGTTAAATGCCCTTTCCCATAAACATACATTCAATAAGCTGGAAAAAATAAATTTGTTGAAAACACAAACTCTGGAAAATTTACAGAATGCTAGAAATTGCAGAAATAAAAATCAGCAGTAATAAACAGCCATTAAAATACATTAAAACATTGATATTTTTGGTCAACGTGACCCTGGAAAAACCCCCTACAACTCTTGGGGAAAACCAGTTTGAGAGCTCTTCTTTATTTATGGAAAATGCCTTTTTACAGTGAGAAATTTCAGCGAAAATCAGCAAAAATCAGCAAACAAATTTCCAACTTATCTCGATTTCTGAGCCTCACAACCCACTGGAAATTTCCAAACAGCAACACAATGTTGCACGACAACTGTATGGACGGTACAGATGGCTGTACGGATGGCTGTACGGACGATACAGACATGATGTACGGACGGTACAGACAGGCTGTACGGACCTCGATTTTTGTGCAGAAAATCAGTTGCCTCGATTTCTGTGCAAAAACAAATCTGCCTTTTACTATTTGCTCAGCAAAAATCTGCCTTTTATTGCTGGTTCTTTCAGCTGTATGCTTGTTTTTTCTGCTGTTCTAATTTGCTGAAGAGCTGCCTGGTATGTGTGCCAAACTGCTGCCTCTTTCTCCTTCCTGTCCAGAAATCTCCCTTGCTCTCTTGCTCTCCTTCTCCCAATCTGCTCATGAAAGAATGAATGATCTTTTCCTCCTTTTCCTCCTTT
>APFE031672676.1:65608-89659 GCA_000404065.3 Pinus taeda | reverse complement strand
AAGAGGAACTGCGAGATGAGGATCTTCACAAGAAGTTTGGTAGAGAAAACATGACTCTTGCTAGTAAGATGAAGGGGAAAGCAGAGGACTTGAGTAAGGTGAAGTGTTTCACCTGTGGCAAACATGGCCATTATGCAAGTAAGTGCCTGTGTTTAAAGAAGGGAGATAATGAGAAGAAAGAGATAGCAATGGCTACTACATCTTCAACTGAACAGGATGACTTCTTAAGAAGGTTCGAGGAGGACTTTCCTCTGGTTTCTCATTTTTCTGAGGGCGCCATTAATGATGGTTAATGGTTCATTGATTGTAGAGCGTTTAAGCATATGACAGGATCGTGGGAAGTTTTCTAGACTCTAACTGAATGGGACTCTAGATTACACATGGAGGTTGGCGATATGAGTCAGAAGACTGTCAGAGGGTCAGGTATGGTGCCATTCAGGATGGAGTTAGGTGGGTTGCTACGATTCCAGGATATACTGTGGGTACTGGAGTTGAAGTGCAACGTGTTGTCTATCTTGATGATCGAGGCGAAGGGTTTGAGGTGATATTCTAAGATTGGAAGGCAATACTTAGGCCTAGAGGCTGTAGCTCTACTGGAGTAGTCATTGTTGTCAGGGAGAATGGTCTATAGAAGTTGAAGAACAAGCCTATAGATCAAGGGAAGAAGCAGGTTCCTAAGACTCAGAGGGGGTAGAGTTCGAGTGAGAGTTTGCAGGTTCAGAGGGAGAATCCGAGAAGAGCGCATGGTCAGTGGAGAGTAAGGAGACTTCTACAACTCACAAGAAGGAACTATGTAATGGCCTGAAGGCCTATCACGAGAAAAAGAAGAGAGAGGCTTCTGGTGGTAGGGACACTTCTGAGGAACATGTTGCTTATTCTTCAAGGTATGCTGCAGTGATGGACACCAAATGTTTATATTGTGTTCTTGACGAGCTACTTTCGAGGAATGGAAGTACCTTCCTTGCGAAGAGTGAGTGTTGAAAAGTGTAACTTGGGAGGTACTCCCACAAGTCTAGGGTACTTGACTTATGACGAGTTGGCCCACCAAAAGGACTTGGTTAGGCAAAGTATCCAATCTTGTGGGCTTTGGACCCAATGTTGTGGGCTAAAGACCCCACGGTAATCATTGTTTATTCTAATTTTTGTAAGAGGACAGCTTCGATGGACTAAATGGGGCACCTAAGGCAACTTTAGAGAGCTATAAATTAAAGAGACCATGAGAGGTCAAAAACACATAATAACAACTCATCTTAAGAAGCATAACGAGCTAAGGAGAGCCCTAAATCACTTAAGAAGGAGCCGTAGCTAGAAGAGAAGCAAGTCAATGGTGTATTCTGTTTTGGATGATGCTCTAGGAAGGTCGAGTACCTTGTCTGCCCAACAAAGGAGAGTATCTTTGTTTATTGGTGTTTTTTGTTTGCACTAAAAGGCTCCCATGAAGTTTTGTGTGAGATTAGTGGAGGGATGAATCCATGGCGTCAGTAGTGCTATCAACTTCTTGCTCATCACAGTAGACCCCAAGTTGAATCATCATCCTGATATGCTTTTCCTGTCTTTTGCATTCTTAGCCTAATCTGAATCTATGAATCCATGCAATTGTACTTCAACATTTGAGACATATCTCAGTCCATATCCAATTGTACCATGCCTGTACCCCAACTCATGTTGTGCTGCATGCCTTGGCTCAACCATAAACTGACCGACTTCCTTGATTGGATCCATCATCACAACTGCTTTCTGGTCACCATGATAGATCCTAGTGGCAACACTGGTTGCTCCCTCTGCCACTCAACTTCTTTAGATTAATTACTGTGGGACTGTTTATGGACTTACTATCCATCATCCCAAATCTTTGAAGGATCATAATAATATGCTTCCTTTTACCAAGGAATATCTCAATGTTCTCTTGCCATACTTCTAGTCCCAAGAAGTAATGTATCCAACCAAGATCCTTCATCTTGAACTCAGAGGTCAACTTCCTTTGACATTGAAGCGGAGCTTGACTGCTCCTATCATGGAAGCAAATCCTCCTATCACCACTTCTCCCTTTGTCATGTGAGTCCTGCTCGTGTAAAAAAACAAGTCATATAATAACAAGATCAACCAAGATTCATCAGATATTCATCAATCCGAGAATACCATGCTCATGGTATGTACAAATTTCTTTAGTCTGCACACATGAGATTTCCTCTCATGTACCTCAAAGCCTTGAGGTAGCTCTATGTACATTTCTTCTTCCACAATTACTCCGTTGAGGAAAGCAGTCTGCACGTCCACTTGATGTAATTGCCTAGACATAATAGAAGCAACAAAAATAATAATTTTAATAGAAGTGTACTTGACAATTGGAGCAAACGACTCCTCGTAGTCCTCTCAATTTTTTGGGAGAATCCTCATGAATCTTACTTTGTACTTCTCTATGTTGCCATCTATTGCATACTTGATCTTGTAGATCCATTTGGAAGTCTCTATTTGTCAGGCTAGGAGTAACTCTGAATGAATTGATGCTTTGCATTAAGATAGAATATGGATATATACATGGAGAGGGAGACTATTGAGTTTCATCTCCCAATGTCTCTTTGTCTTCCAATTGTCTTTATTTTTCTATTTACAATATTTACATGGATTTACCTAATCCGAAAGTTAGGTGTCATCATTCCCACCCCTAATCTGAAGGGGCGTTGGTGAGTCCAAGCATCATCCTTAATCTTTCAAACTTTTCCCTTCCAAGCGCTTTGGTGAATATGTTTACAATTTGCTCATTTGTGGAACAATGTCGAAGGTGGATTGTTTTGGCCTCAACATGATGTGGAATCAGATGGTATTTTGTATTGATGTGCTTGGTTCGATCATGGAACTTTGGGTTCTTTGCCAACTTTATTGTAGAAGTGTTGTCAATTAGAAGAGAAGTTGAATGCACTTGTTTCTGCGAATCTTCCAGAATTTTCCTGAACCACACAATTTCCTTCGTTGCTTTAGTTGCTGCCACATATTCTACCTCAGTGGTGGAATTTGCTGGAACTGATTGCTTGTGTGACCTCCAGGAGACAACACCTCATCCAAGATTCATAACATAACCTGAAGTAGATACTCCAGTTTTTTTATCTCCATCGAAATCTGAATCAGAGTATCCAATCAAGTTGAAGTCATCCACCTGTGTATACTTGAGTCCAAAGTCTTGTGTTCCCTTCAAATACTTTAGAAATCTTTTTGCAGCAAACTAGTGACCCTCGCAAGGCTTTTGCATAAACCTGGAGAGGATTCCAACAACAAATGAAATGTTTGGTTTGGTAGTAGTCAAGTAGTTGAGACTTCGTACTAGCTGTCACACTAAATTCCTTCTCTCTCCATTTAAGCTATCTCCTAGGTTAGCTAAGGTGGGTGGTCCCTAATGAAAAGTTAAGTTAAAAAAAAGAGATGTGAGTTTCTAGGAGAATTGTTAGAGTTAAATAGATTATTTCTTTAAAATTTATAAGCAAAAAACTGATATGAGCAATAACCATCATAAGATTAGCGTGAAATATATAAACACCCAGTGCCGTCCAAGTATTTGCTCTTTAAGAAATGAAATTGTATTTTGCTTAAAATGAAGTGAAATTCTTTCAAATGGAAAGCCAAAATAACCTTGGACCTAAGTTTCCAAATGGAAAATGGTTACTTAGCTTATGCTTCAGCTCCATTTCTTCAAACTTGAATTTGCCTCCAAGAACACTTGTAGGAAAGCAAGCAAGAGAGTTAGGATTTAAATCCAACAACTTAGCCTCAAATACTAGATAAAATCAATATGCATACAAATGAGAGAAGAAAATATATGATATTTTTCAAGATGGAAAAGAAGCAAAGGGCTCATGAAACCCCCTTTTAAATAAATCTCTTGATGTCTTATGAGATTGTTGGCTTGAACAACCTGTGGGATCTTTGATATCCTTGGAGGTGACTATTCCGACCAATGAATTCCTGACACTCCAATAGATTTGACAACCTATCATTTGAACACACAAATGCCTGCAAACCAATTGTTAGTGAAAAAGAGGCCAAGTTGAGCTTGTCATTCAACCAAAAATAACAAGCTACAACAAGAGCACAAAATATACCAAGCCCAAAGGAGATTTGAGGTAGCTGCAAATCAAATAGATAGCAATGTACAATCAAATGAATAATAACATCAAATGAAACAGGTATACGTCATCAACCAAAGAATGCACTACAAGAGAAGTTAGTAACCCCAAAGACTTTTTTATTATATGAAAGATGAATACAAAATCCAACAGTCTCCGCAAGCCCAACAACTCGTTCTATATGATCAAATGAGAGCTCAAGACTCATATAAATAAGAAAATGGGAGATGATCCCAAGGAAAAATGAAATGACAAGTGTAACAATGGTGAAGATCCCATTCTACAAGAGAAATGGCAAGTGCCATGCTGATGATGATCTAAAGGAAATTTGAATTTGATAAGTGGAGCTCTAATGCCAAGTGCGTAAATTGATTTCTAAGATGTGGCAACATTTTTCTTGAAGCTGGACAACATAAAATTCGAATTTCCTTTGATGGCTGCCATGTGTGGAGTGTAGGAGCTGAGCAGGGAGCACATTCCCCTTGATTTCTCACCAAATCCATCAAAGGAATGACACCTCTACTCAAACTTCTGTTTGTATCCTGGTTTGGACTGCATTTTGCGTTTCGCTGCCTCTAAACTACTGTTTGTTGACCACTGTCTCCTTTGACACTGCCAAATGTAACACAAGATCAAACAAATCTTCATAATAAATCTACTATAATTCTTACTCTGTGTGAGTGTTGGAGATGACTTTAGGAACAACGTGGAGCTCACTGCAATATGCCAACGTGAAGTGGGGACAATTCCCTGATTTTCTGCATTAAAAATATTCACTGCTTGGCCACCAATCTGCATATCCTCTAAAATCTTAACTGTAGGTTGGCATATACACTTGCATTGATTGCTGTAGACGTTGATAAGTGGTAGCTGCGTTGATTGGGCTAGTGTGGAGTTTTCTTTACTTGGCTGTACATGGAGTTCCCTTTTGCATGTGCTAATTTGATGGGCCTGCCTTCTATGTATGCAAAGGAGTAAAGTGGGTCCCTTCCCACTTCTTTATTTCTTATTTTATTTCCACAACATTTACATTAAATCCAACTTGTAATTTGATCATACATTATGTTTTAACGTTGGACCCTCTTTAACTTTAATTGGAACCTTTTGTCTTGCCACTTCCAACTTTAACTTTGAGTTTCCTCCTGTGGTGGGCCCCACATGGTTGCCACATCACTTTTGATATTCCCTTATATTTCCATGTCAATATTTGACTTATTTTGTCTTTGGAAAAATTTATAAATTTTTCCATTTATTCATTTTTTTGAACTTTTTCCTCATTTTTTCTACTGTCATTTGAAAAATCGGATTTTGAGGGACTATAATTCATTTTTTGACCCTCAAAGTGGGTCTTAGGATAATGCGAGGTCTCTGAGGATGAATTTTGAGTAGTCACATGTCCCAGGCATTTCCTAAGGCCACTTATTTACATTATTACATAGAAAAAAATTAAAAAATCCCGTTTTGCGGGGAAATTTTTAATTATTAAAAAATCCTACTTAGACCTAGCCAAATTCCACAATATTTTTTGTGTGATCTAGTATGGTAATATACATCGATTATAGACACTAAGATGTGTTAGGGGCTCAACCTTCAAACCGTCACCCCGACTTTGCAGTAAAAAGTGAGTGAAAAATCCCAGAAAATTATCCGCCTCTGAAAAAGAAGGGATAATTAACTAGATAAAAAACACTCTTAGGTGTACTCGTTTATTGATCGAGTCCCAACATCCTAGGTTTGTTACAGACTCAAAATCTCATCATTACTAGTATCACTTATTGCAATTCCCTGCAGGGTGTGGAATCTGGGTACAAGAAAGATGATGAGATGATAGAAGTAGAGTTAAAAAACTCTATTGACTGATGATGTCCTTGGGCATGGAGTCTTCATATAATCATCAGGTGCCACTCCAGTGGTCAACATCACCTCCACGCCAAGTCGGCCCTGTCCTCATGAGGTCGGCCTGGATTAGGGCTATTCGACACAGGAAAAAGGCTATATATAGAGAGGTAGCTCGACCTATTTGAAGCACTCACTCAACAAGTTCGATCTACAAGAAGAAGAAGCAGAAAAAGAGAGTGAAGTTGCTGGAGAAGGATGGAAGAAGCTGGGAAGACCTAAATCAAGTTCTTGGGCAATCTATCTCTTAGATGTGCGAAGTTTCTGGGCTGTTGTTGGGGCCAAAATTCTGAATCTACTGCAGGTACAGAATTCTTAAGATGGGGGCCGAAAATTTGTAGCTGGGTGTCGAAACGCTGGATTGTCGCTGCAATTGAGAAGCTGACACTTGGAGACTTTGACAAGGATCATCTATTGGAAGAAAGGGTTAACTTGGTGATTGGAGGAGGACTTTGTATAGGTCTAAAGGGTCTTGGATTGTCTCATCTTGATTTGAATCTACGAGTGGAAGAGTTGGACTGGGTTTTCCCCTTTGAGGGGTTTTACCCTATCTGAGTGCCTACATCTTGTGTCTCTTGTTCTTGTGGTCTTCATACACATTTAATTTGCGAATCACTTGATGAAAGATAAACTAATAAAAAAGTAAAAGAAGCCAACATAACTCACAAGTAATTACCAAGAAAGAAGAATCAAACCCTCATTCCTATAAGCATTGATTTCTCAACATGGTATCAATGCTAAAGGTGAAAGAAGGGCTAGTTGAAGATCACTTTGTTGGCTATCATTTGAAGAAAGGAAAAACAATCTTCGAAGGAAATGTTATTCCCTCTATGGCAAGTTATTTGAAGATGAGTCAATATCATAAGAATTGCAGGAAATTGGGTTAGAAGGTTCATCTAGAATCTATCTAGGAGAGTCAAGAGTGAAAGATTTTTGGCTGCACTTACAGGTACACTTGATGATGAAAACACATGGATCATTGATAGTGGAGCCTCAAGAGATATGACAGGAGAAAGAAGACAACTTCATACTTTATCAAGAGAACCATCATCACATGCAGTGGAGCTAGGAGGCAACAACAATTATGTAGTCAAGGGCCTTGGATCTACATCATTGAAGCTGTAAAGTGGAGCAAAGCTACACCTCAAAAACATCCTCTATGTCCCAGGTTTGAAAATGAATTTACTTTCCATTTCTTGTTTCTAAGATATAGGAGATAGGGTTGCTTTTATAGATGGTAAAGTTTTGGCTTGGGGAAAGGATTCAGGTATTGAAAAGGAAAAGGTTATTGGAGTTCGTGAAGGAAGGCTATATAGAGTTATACTCTACAAGTATAAAATGTATCTTCGTTGGTTATCGCCCTTCATCAAAGGCTTATAGAATCTACATCAAAGAAGGAAGACAAATCGAAGGTAGCAACGATGCTATATTTAATGAAAACCATGCCTACAAAAGATCCAAGGATATACCAATCAAATCCGATGAAGATGTACCACTATTTGTAGAAGAAGAGCAACATGACGAGGCACCTACAAACCAAGAAAGGAAGAAGGACCAAGTGAGCCTATTCAAGTGAGCCAAATTGGTTAAAAGCTACACTTGAAGATGTTGAAGGACATGGAGCGAGTAAAGGAAATTTCAAAGAAAGCAAAGGACCAAAGATATACTTAGGATATGCAACATACATGACAATGTACATGGAGCGAGTAAAGGAAATTTCAAAGAAAGCAAAGGACCAAAGATATACTTAGAATATGCAACATACATGACAATGTTATTGAAGCAGAACCAACTACCTTTGGAGAAGTCGCTCATCAAAAATAAATGAAGAAAGCAATGCAGGAGGAATATCAATCTATCACGAAGAATGGGGTTTGGGAAATCGTTCCTAGACCTAGCGACAAATTTGTTGTCACTTCCAAATGGAGTTACAAAATCAAAGACGCTGTAGATGGAAGCATAGACAAATACAAAGCCAGATTTGTTGCAAGGGGTTTCTCTCAAAAGGAAGGAAGAAATTATGAAGAAAACTTTGTTCCCATTGTCAGATATACTCTTATTAGATCTTTGGTTTCGCTAGTTGCTACTATGGGATGGAATTTCCATCACATGGATGTCAAAACAACATTTTTAAATGGAACCATTGATGAAGAAGTTTATATTGAACAATCAGAAAGCTTTGAGATAAATAGCATGGATCAAGGTTACTTGGGAGCAGGAGTGAAAACGGGGAGGGGGAGCGGCATTTTCAGAAGCTCTCGGTTTGGGAGTGAATCGTGGAGCGAATTTTTATATAATATATATATTTTTTATATTTTGATACATATATGTCAACAAAAGCATGTAGAATGATGAATTAGATATAAAAAACATAAAAACATAGATTGAACCATATAACATCAATCATCTAGAAGTTATAATCTTCATCAACCACGTCCACAAGTTAGTAACATACACCATATTGAGTCTCATGATTCATCAATCTTAAAGTTTCAAGCTTTCAAAATTCATTATATAATATTTACTATCATTGATCACCAAAGTTGTACTTGTAAGTTAGTGTAACCATTACAACAAAGAATATCTAACATGAAATGAAATGTTATAAAATGAAGCGAAATGAAACAACTTTCAACTTTCACGAAGCATCATATTCAAAATTCATTACCAATGAGTTATAATTGCCAACTTCAAACTTCAAACTTAAAATGTCATATATTTTTTACAAAAAATATCATAATAAATATGAAAGAGTCAACAATTATAAAATCTACTGGAAACTAGAAAAGACAAGTAAATCTATTATCTATTACTAATGCTTGGGCCTCTTTCCGCAATGAGAAATGTCTAATTTTTTAGTCTTGTTGGAAAATCATGATCTTTGTCATTAATATCACCCTCTAAGAATTAATATCCAGAGGTATCTTGGTCATTACCTCTAGATCTGTATAGGGATCTTTGTCATTAATATCACCCTCTAAGCATTAACATAAGATAGAAAAAACATAGCATATCAAGTCAAGATTTTGTTTGAGTTATGGGTACATTTTTAGTAGGGTCATGATAGAGGAGTTCGACAACCAATGTTACTAACATCAAGGTACATAGAGGGATTGATGTTCTTGATTAAATACAAGTTCCATACCCTAATACATGACAAAATCCAATGGAAACATTGCAATCCCCCCAATCCTGAAATCTTGAAAAACTAATAAGTTTGTTGGATTTTGAATGAGATCTAAAATTCTACTTTCTCCATATGAAATCCAATGAGGTCAAAACCACTCTCAAACATCCTGAGTCATTTCATGGTAATTTTAAAATACCATGAATCACATATCAATACTGGGGCCATAGGCTTGATCATTAGGCTTCGCCACTCAAAAAGTATTTGTTTCCCTAGAGAAACAGACAAGAAGGACTTTGTTGGTGCGAGATTGGGTGAAGTTTTGGTGCCGAAGTGCAATGCTTTGATGGATGAAGGTTGCTGCTAGCCTAGCAGATTGGAGCTCAGGAATTAGGCCTACCCAAAGAGCAGTTGATGTGCCCGTGTTCATTCTAGTAGACGTGACTTGCAGCAGTGATAGGAGGCAGCCCTCTTGGAGTCTCGATGTGTAGATGCCTTGATGGACTAAGGCACTACTAGTGAGTAGTACGGGAGTGAAGGACCGGCAGGACAAGATACGACATAGAAGTTGCGCAATGACAATTTTGTTTAAAACCGTGTATATTGTGCATATGTGATTTACTGCTTTATATTTCCGATGTGCAAAGTAGTTTATGGTTGAGGTTCTTGGTTTGGTAGCGTTAGTGATTTTAAGATTCTAACCTAGACCCAAGGTCGTGGAAATTCAACATGGTATCAGAGCATATCTGAGCTACTTTGAGGGACAGTGAATCAAAGTGTGCACAACAAAGCAACTCAAAGGGAGTTGTGGGTGTCTAGATCATGGAGCAGAGAGTTCAACTAAAGACATGGAGATGCGGTCTTGACTGGCTTGGCAACGAGATTGGCTAGGATTTATGGTAGATTGGTGGTGGGCCTGGTGAACAACAGATTGTTGATCATGGACTTCCGTCGATTTGTCATGGATGGTTGGGACAACTCGAGGGTTTCTTTGGCTTGGACAAGATCAGGTTGATTGAGATGGCTTCATGTGATGGACTACAGGTTGGTAGGCTAGAGTCTTCGTCCAATCGTGATTTTGCATATCCAAGATTGGTGGGCTTTGCATGAGTGGTATTTGATCCAGGTGGATGAGTGCTTGCAACACTGAGCCAGTGGAGATCGTGTAGGCTCAAAGGGAGTCTAGCCTTAGAGGGAGCAACCCTATGGAGGTTTGGGATCTTCAGGTTCAAATGTGATGAGGCAGAGGCACTACTGAGATTGCTGGATTCATTCTATAGGGTATGCTACAGTGATGGATGCCAGATGGGCTAGTGTCGCCAGAGACGATGA
Source organism: Pinus taeda (assembly GCA_000404065.3). NCBI lineage: Eukaryota > Viridiplantae > Streptophyta > Pinopsida > Pinales > Pinaceae > Pinus > Pinus taeda. Next base: position 79,186 of record APFE031672676.1, on the reverse strand, counting down.
TGGTTACTTCCTAGTTTTGGAAGTACCTCCCTTGCTAAGAGGGAGTGTTGATTTGTGTAGCTTGGGAGGTACTCCAAGCCCTAGGGTTCAGGGTTTGGAGGACAAAGCGCGAGAAGGGTAGCTTGTGGGCTTGGAACCCAAGTGTGGGGTTTTGGCACCCATCGTGTTTTTGGGGTAAAACCATGATGGATTCATGGCATGTGATGGATGAGGATGATAGTGCTCAGAAATATGATTCCAACGCATCAAAAATCGTACAAATCCGAGTTGTCGTTAGGGAGATATAAATATTTGAAATTGACATAATTAATTAATTATCATGTGGGACGACTTGATAAGTGTCACTTCAAAATTTCAAATGTGACGTTGAGCCTTCATATGTGTAAAAATATGAAGCGTATTGAGTCATTTTAAGCATCCATTTTGTGTGCAACACATATACATCAAAAGGAACTCAATGGAGGAGAAAAGGAGCTCGGATTTCCAAGCTTCATTGGGCCGTAGATAGAAGACAAGACAACGTGGAGAAGAGGCAACATGGGAGCTTCTTGGTGAATGTTTTAGGTTCTGTTTTATCTTGCAGGGAGGTGAGTTAAGTAAGGGAAAAGGAAAGTCTGTTGGGCAACGTTTTGGGACAGATTCTTGCTCATACCTACCTTCCTTATGATTCTAGGAGTATATTCAAATCACTTGAGGCTCCTAAGTTGGTTTTTTAGAAAAAGGGTCTGATTGAGACTTCATCTTCCCCTTTGCCCTTTTCTATTGTTTATCATCTTGAGTCTTCATCAAGTGATTTCCTCACCCACTGTCATATGATCTCAAGTGACCGTGAGCCCTTTCCCCTTTTGAGTATATTGTCAAGGAAGAGCCCCTCATCGATTATATTTTACCTCCTTGGACACACCCTCCGAGTTTTGATCATTCCATGATCTCCCCTCTCCAATGTGGCCACCACCACGGGCAACCTATTTATTGAACTCCTCCCTTCCCTCACCCTTCGTTCCTCTCTCATCACGACCTTGTGGCATCTGCAAAGCATAATATTATAAACAATGATTGTGATAGGGAGTTCTTGATAACAATCTTTCGTTCCACCATTGTGTACTTAAAGGAAAATCTCGACACTTATAGATTGGTTTATTTTCCTTCTCCTAGGGTTTCCTTTTAACTCGAATGGAAATCATATTTTCCCCCCTCTCCCACTTCATCCTCCGTGCAATTGTATCCACATTCGCTTTTGGATTGATTGCATGAGTAATTATACTAGCAGGCATATGGATATTGATATGATGATATGTTCGTTGAATTGGCTTTATGATTACACTTAGCATTAGCATTATTACATGCGTGTTACGGTAGGATGCATTACATGCGGATTTTTGCATTAAAACTAATGACATATGGTATTTTTCATGGTAGATTAGCTGCATTTAGATTAAAATTTGTATATTTTATTTTTTCTGTTGATTTATGGCTTAACATTAAGCATGTGCGATCGTGAGACGCCGCGAAAGCATGCTGCATCGTGTTTTTCATCTTTTATATGTGTTGGTAACAGGTCTACGGTAACCAAGAGATTGCTGGAGTTCTCGTGACCTCCTGTTCAAGTAGTTTCGTCCACTTCTTTGAGAGATCATGTTCTAGTTGGAGCCAGATGTTACCCACCATTTTGTGGGTGATAACCCTAGGAGAGTTTTTTTCTCCAAGATGGTCCTTAGCCGACAACCAACAACCCCTTGTAGCCACCAACTAGCTTGTTGTACTGCTTCTCCGCCACTTGAGCTAGGGATGTGGTCCCTCACCCATTTGCCATAATCATATGTTTTAAGGTGGGTCTTCCGAACCTAAAGGTATGGCTTGTCATTTGGTAATTGAGTATTGTAATTTGCTTATCATGAACACTTCTAGGCATGGATTAATGGGGGGATTTGGCGGAAAGAATGGGTTAAGTCTGTGCTCTTGTCCCCTAGACCCCTTTTGGATATTAACCTTGGATTCTAGTCCTGTGGGATCTCTTTTACTGACCTTTTGGCTTTAGGGATGGTATTTCATGGGAAACCTTGATTTTGGTTATGTGGTCTTGCTCTTTCATCCGCATAGATTACCCCCTTTCCACTCATTATTACCCCATTCATCATTTCTCCCACCTTGGTGCACATTCCTCCATTGGGTCCACATAGGGCTAATTCTCCCCTTCCCCTTGCCCACACCTTGGGTCAGGCCTGGAATGATGCCCTAGATGTGGATGCAGCTAAAAAGAAAACTAAAAGCTTAATTGACCTCATTCAACAAGAAAATGTACCACAAAATGCAAAAGATGATCAGGACAACACATTTAACATGTGGGCAAAAGCCAATACATGAGCTTTTCCCCATCATCATGGCGATCACCCTAGTTCCTACAAGTTCTATGAGCCTCCTTCATCATATAGGAACCCATGATTTTCTCGACCCCTGGTGGGCAATGAACCACCCTACTTTAAAAGGGGGTATCCACTGCTATATCTCACATATCATACTCTTACCCCTTGAGCCCCGAGCAGTTAAGTGAAGAAAAATCATAAAAAGGAAAAAGGCATATAAAGAAGGGTGGAAAAATCCAAGGCTGGGGCACCTCATGTAGCACAATTGCTCCCTTTTATACATTATATACCCAAGTGTGGGCTTCTCTTGTATTAGCTACCCTTGTAACCCAACATGTGGTTTAACGTTGCCCCTTCTCATTCCCTATTCCATTCACCTCTTTATCACATGCCACCATCTTTTAAAGGATATACCTTGGACATATTATCCCCTTTAGAAGGAGAAACCACCTAATAGGATACTTGGTTAACCCCATTTGGAGTTTGGAGACATTAGCACATGCCAAAGCCCATTATGGAAGGGCTGGCCATTATGAAGTCCCCACATGTGTTCCATGGTTTTTAAGCCCTTTTACTCGATTTCTTTGATGGCTTGTTGTACTGAAAGGCCAGGGGACGCATTGGATGTTATGCAGGATTATAGGTGGTCTCCATCTTGGATTTGGTCTCCATATACGGGGTCCTTACGCTCCAGAGGGCTACATTGGCACATGTAGGGTGTGTGTTGAGAGACATGGGCCTCCACAACAGTAGACAACACTCCATGGATCCCTAGAGATGTTCAGAGATTGGCTCGAGATCCATCTATTGGACGAGGAAGATGCACCTAGTTCACATTTGCCCAACTAGCCCCCCAGATGTACCATGCATTCGACAGCTAACCCAGGGCTTGTAGGATGATATGGAATCACCCACACCATCATCAAAACCCTTGCAGATGGTCTACAGGCATCTTCAACTCATTTCGAGACCCATGAGGTTATTATTGTGCCCTTGCACCCACTAGGAGCACTGCAGGTTTATTGTTTGGAGAACAAGGGGCCACCCCTTTGTCCATCAGTTTTGAGGGTCCTATTTTTCATTATGGCACCTATGGACCTCATCAGGCCTCTTGGAGGGCCCTACGATATGTATTTTTTATCATTTGTCCTCTTAAGAAGCTTATTATTTCATTTATGAGCTAGTTTGGTGGGCTTGTCACCAAAAGTTAGGTTATTAGCATATTATTTTATTTTTGGGGCTTATTTAGGCCTAAGAGACTAATTTGAACTCCTAATTAGTGTATAAATACTAGTGAGATGAGTTCATTTTCTCATGATCACTTGGTTGGACTTATATCTCTTTAGAGAACTTCACTATCCTTCTTGGTGGGCAAAATTTTGGAGCATGGAATGAATTTTGATGTTTGGATCATTTTCTCTTGTCTTAGAGTTTCTTGTTTGGCAAATTTTTTATGGTTAGATATACTTTAGTACATGTAAGTGCAATTTTAATGCTATTCTTTGCTCTATTTTTGTCACATACATTGTTGTCGGGATTTTTCTATTCTAGGGTTAATTTGCTGCATCTATTATTGCGAAGTGGAAATTTTGTTTCTAGATAGTGATGCTTCATGTATGGGCCATGTATGATGAGTGAATTTTCCTAGGGATATTTCATGATTGAAATTTATCTTGATAAGCCATCTATTTTGCAAAACAAAGTATATAGTCTTTGAAGCTGCCCTCCTTTGCCTTAGTGCCAAGTAAAGTTGCCTTTAAGGCCTCCTTGACCAAGTAAATCAAATCCGAATTCATAATCATTTTTGACTCCACTCTCCCCAAAGGATTAGGCACTGGTCTACCATAGGTGATCACCCTAAAACTTATTTTTCTTCACCTTCTTCTCTACTTTCTAGGTCTAGCGACAGAGGTCATGTATGGCATCGAATATCTCACAATCTAGCCATCCAAATACTTTGATTTTGGTCCACAATTGCACTGGTGTGTCCTCAAAAAGCCCTCCAAATTTCACGAAATTCGATAGTGGGATCTTGCGATATTGCAAGCCCTAGCTCAAAGACCAATTCTTGCCCCTGGTTTTCCTTAAGCTAGTTACCTCATAGGGATCACTGTGCCACCTTTCATTTATTTATTTTTCATTGATCCCCTTCTCTTCCATGATTAGGTCAAGCTCATAATTGGTTGCTAAACCCTCTGCCCTTGACCTAACCGGGGTCCATTTGGTCTTGCGTGGTCCCGTTTCCTATCAAAGCTAACTTTTTAAGGATCACTTAGGAATCCAAGTTCCATAAGGATTTTGAGGAATAGGAAGCTCCATTGCGTGACATACTCCCCAAACCTAACCCTCAAGTCCTGATTGACCTTTCCTAGAAAAACCCTACACATTGCTTACAAAGCAAGAAAGCCCTAATTTTGAGTTTCTCCTTGGAAGTGGTGATTGGAATCACTTTTTATCCATTGCATTGATATATTATTTGTAGGTGAGTCCTCATATCGGGTCTCCTCCCATTGGTGAAAGTCCGTAAAGAGTAGGGAGCCTTAGTTGAGGTGACAAGTGGGCTAAGTCTCCATTATTACCCTTGTCCTAGCAGTTGCTCCTTTGGGATTCCCTTTAGGACACATGCTATTTTGAATGGTAACAATCCCTTTACCAAATGAATGAGAAACTTGCTTTTTTTGCATGGCTTCCTTAAGGAAGAAGTATTTGTGGAGCAAGCACAAGGATTTGAAGTACATGACTGGAAAACTCATGTGGTCAGACTGAGTAAAGCCCTCTATGGTTTGATGCAAGCTCCAAGAGCTTGGTATGACCACATTGGTAGCTTGTTGATGAAGCTTAGTTTTACTAGAAGTAATGTTGATCCAAATCTTTACTTCAAAACAGTCCAAGGTATGCTTTTTGATTTTGGTATTATATGTTTATGATTTATTTCTAACTCTTGGTGAACCTCTTATCCTCCAGTGTAAGAGGGAGTTTGCTTCTGAATTTGAAATGAAAGATATTTATTTGATGCACTACTTTCTGGGTCTTGAACTATGGTAGAGACTTGGTGAGGTTTTCTTTTCTCAAGGAAATCATGTTGTCAAGCTACTGGAATGATTTGGTATGACATAATGCAAGTCCATGAATTCTCCAATCGAAATGAATTTCAAGAAGCTATGTGATGAAGTTGTAGGTCCTAATTTGGAAAATCCTTCTGAGTACCATCAACTGATTGAGGCACTGATGTTGTTAGTGAACACTAGACCAGACTGTTGAAATTTGATAACTAATTTTTTTTTTTTTTTTCGTGCAATCCCAACCCGGTTTTAATTTCACCTTATCACTCCCATTCAGTTAAATGCCCTTTCCCATAAACATACATTCAACATATAGAATTCTGGAAATGAAATTTTCAGATTAAAAGACATGGGAATGTCAACACAAGCTGAAAATAAATATGAGATAACTAGAACAGTAACACACATAAAAATACACACAGATTTTTGGTCAACTTAGACCCAGGCAAAAGCCCTCAATCTTCTATGGGGAAAACCTGTTAGAGAGCTCTTCAAATTTATTTATCTTTCAAGTTCAGGAAAAATACATTTGCAGACAAAACAAAACATCAAAATACAACTTATCTCTTCAGCTCAAAACTGCTTGAAAATCGTGCTCACTTTGCTTCGATTTCCCTGCCCACTTGAAGCTGAAAATGTACTGTATGAATATGATTGTACAGACTATACTGTACGGACTTGTTAATTTTAGGTATGTTCTCTGCTAGAGCAATTTATTTAAATTTTCACAGTTAGCAATCACATTAGCATTAAAGTAAACTGCAAATAGAACATAAATATAAATCGTAGAAGACAAGCCAAGACAAGAGGACACAGGATGTGGCGCTAGCCAGGGACAAACCCCACAATGTGGGGAAACCCTTGATGAATTTTTCTTTTATGTTCTTCAAAGTTCGACAGAGAAAGAGAGAGAGAGAGAGATAGTCCATTTACAACAGAAGTCAACACTTTGACTTATCTAGATCTAGCATAGATCATTTCGTATAACGATGAGATCAGTTGAAGACATTCTGTTTCAACTAATTCTCAAGGTGACTTCTTCACCTATCATAGTGATTCATCTAGTCCTCTTGCTGCACCACTGCATACTGCACCATGCTGCACTAATCATGATAATCATCATGCTGCCCATGTCCATGATCTTTTCATGCTGCCCTTCATGTTCATGATCTTATCATGCTACCTATACTAATATGCATCATCATCATGTTGTTGTCCTTACAGATGTGTATTATCATTATGCTGCTGCCCTTGTAGATGTGTATTATCATTATGCTGTTGCCCTTGCAGATGTGCATCATCATCATGCTGTTGTCCATCATGTCCATGTTCTTATTCAACTTCATGCTGCCTATGTCCATGATCTTATCCATCTTCACGCTGTCCTTCATGTCCATGAGCTCATTCATCATGATGTTGTCCATGCTCCATGTTATCATGCATCATTATACATCATGCAGTCCATTCATACATCATGCTGCTAGTAGACCTAATTTGTCATGCTGTTACCTACAACAATCCTTCCTTTGCCTGCGTATAAAGTGTTACTATTTACAGCGGAATAGGTGACTATATATATTAGCATATATGTCTCTATTTACATTAGAATATTCTTATGATGAACAACATATATTTTCTCTTCATGAACTATATATAGGTCTCCATGATTAGCGTAAGAATATTCGATAATGAAGAGGGTATAAGTGTCTTCAAGAACAGTGTGTAAGATAGCGTCATTGACTGCGTTGAGATGCCTTCATGACTGTGACTACTATACTCGGAGGCCAAGTGTTACATGTTTCCTTTGACTGTGTTTTACTTCTGGACAGCGTAGTGTATAAGGCTTCTTGACAGCATATTAGGGCCCGTTCTTGACAACAATAATTCTTTTTCTTAACTGCGTTATAGAGGCTTCCTAGACAGCGTCGATTAGGCCTCACTTTAACCACATAGGAGCTCCCTTGACTGCGGCTAGGGCATGGCTAGGTGTCTCTATTTGCTGTGTAGATCAACCTACGGCTAGGGCATCACCATAAGGCCAACATATTACTCTTGGTGTCTCACTCCTCCAAAAACCCAAGACGTGGAGAGGAGGAGATCACTCAAGAATGTGTGTTCAAATGACATCAAATCCTCATCTATTTATACCAAAACGTATAGGTTGAATAGACATGACGTTTGGGCTTCTAGAGCCTACATAAGTGTTGGTCGGCTTGATAATAATTACATAATCAAAATAAATTCATATCTCCATAAATACTTATCGGAATTAGATGATCTTAGGATCAATCCTACACCTCTCAACGAGAGGGATCTAATAAAAATATTAGTTGCCATAAATAAGCTGACCCACATGGAGTTTGGCCCTAGTTGCCAATTTTAACACTCCCTCTCAACTAGGGAGAATTCCATCCGTTGATCCATATGTCTGAATGTACTATCTCTGCCATCAATGTGCTGCACTGCTCTGCTTAGCTTTGCTCAGCGCTGCTAGCTCTGCTCTGCTCTGCTCAGCTCTGCTGACTCTGCTCTGCTTTGCTCAGCTCTGCTGGCTCTGCTCTGCTCAGCTCTGCTGGCTCTGTTAGCTTTGCTAGCTCTGCTCTGCTCAACTTTGCTCTGCTGAACTATGAAGAAGAAGAATTGATTGAGAATGTCTCATACCATTCTCTACTGACCTGAAGTCAGTCTGAGAGTGCGTACCACTGGTTCCAGACTAGTCTCAACCGACCCAAAGTCAGCATCATAGTGGGTACCACTCCTACCACTGGTCCCAGACTAGTTTTCCACTGACCCGAAGTCAGGCTCAGAGTATGTACCTTTGGTCCCAGACCAGTCTCAACCGACTCGAAGTCAGCATCATAGTAGGTATAACTCCTACCATTGGTCATAGACTAGTCCTCCACTGACTCAAAGTTAGTCTGAGAGTATGTACCACTGGTCCGAGACCAGTCTCAACTGACCCGAAGTCAGCATCATAGTAGGTACAACTCCTACCACTGGTCCCAGACCAGTCTTTCATTGACCCGAAGTCAGTCTCAGAGTATGTACCATTGGTCCCAGACCAGTCTTAACCGACCTGAAGTCAGTGTCATAGTAGGTACAACTCCTACCACTGGTCCTAGACCAGTGTCATTGATCTGGGATCAATGAAGGTCATCCTAGCGTAGGGAGTACGGTAGATACAACGATGCGTCCATCGGTAGTACTATGGTCCCTATCCTCATTTCCCTGCTCTTTGATCAGATGAGAGGTACTTCCCATGAGTCCCAGATTGCATGGGTAGGATGCCTCGACAGGAGAACTTAATCAATCTTGTCCTCTCAGGAGAACTAATCATCCTGCTACACAATCACCACGGAGAACACATCATCTAAGCCTCACAGGAGAACTAATCATCCTGCTACACAGGAGAGCGAATCATCTTGTCCCATAGGAGAGCGAATCATCTTGTTCACAGGAGAGCGAATCATCTTGTTCCACAAGAGAGCGAATCATCTTGTTCCAGTGTGCACTACTAGGGGAGGGTGAGTCACCTTGTGGTCATATGTTGCTCCAGTAAGAACCACAAGCCCCCAGAGCTCCCAGAGCTCCCAGAGCTCAATGTATGCAACATGCAGGACCCTTGTACAAGGGTCTCTTGACAAGTCTAAGTCGTTCGGGAAAATCACAGATTTGATCTTTCCCCCTGGGCTTTAGCGACCTGTACATCATTTCAGTGCGATGGAGCCTCCTTGCTCATCGACTTACCATATCCTAGATAAGGTAATATCTGATGTCTATCTGCCGGAGCAATCGTCGAATACGAGATTCCTCAATAATCGAATCCCACCTCTGGTTGTCATAGAGAATCACAGTGGTATTCATCATGTGTACTCACTGAAGAGTTTCCACAACTAGACAACTTCATACGAGGTCATCCTCGTAGTTATGTATCCGGTCTCGGCGGTACTTATAACAACCGACTTCTGCTTCCTGCTCATCCATGATATCGAAACAAAATCCAAGGAGAACTAGCACTGAAAAGTGCTCTAGTGACCCTCCACACTTCCTGCCCAGTTAGCATTCGAATACTCATGCAGGTTTCATATTTCTGGCAATGTATCTCAATCCATGAGAGATTGTGCTTGAAGATATCTCAGAAGATTCTTGGCACTAATCCAATGAAGCTCAACCAATATGAGCTCATCATGCTAACTGCAAAACATATGTTTGGAATCCAACTCCCTCTTACTTCTGCAAATGAGAGGGTCTGCACCTGACAGAAATAGTTTGTTTGCATAAGGTGCTGGTATGAGAGGTCTATCATCCACAACCTTCGAGTAATGGTTTGGATTGGTTTCACTCCTAGTGAATCTCAGCTTCATCAAACAGCTATCAATCCTCTCATACTACGCCTGGGGTGTTTTGCTTCAAGCCATAGAGGGTTTTCTTCCGCCTGTATAAATGAGATTCCCATTCATGAATCTCAAACTCCACGGGTTGTTCCAAACCTGTGGACCTGCTACATGAGGGGAATGGTCCCCTTGTAAGATTTTCCTTTGGTATATCTCAGACATGTACCTTCATGATCTTTTTGAATTCAGGCATCTCTGTTGCCATCTGACTCACAGATCTTCGATTCTGTGTCGATGGACATGGTCCCAGTGGACTTCCTGCAACTTGATACAACCCTGAACTTAAAAGCATCTTTGAAAAATCTATTTTCAAACATGTACCTTTCCATTGATGAGTGCCACCCTGCAACCTTTGACTTCCATTTCCGAGATGGACACCAGGTTCTTCTTGTGATCAGGTACATCAAAGAGATTCTGGGGTTCCTTGCTTTCTTTGAAGAGTCGACCATTTCCTTGATGACCTGCATTACCAATCATTCCTTTGATCATTGAAGATGTCCCTGGAATGATTGTTATCTTCATTAAGAGATGTGTCTTTGCCATTCTGACACTCCTTCGTATGATGGCCGAACTGATTGCAACCAAGGCATCTGCCTTTTCTTCCATCCTTAGATCTGAACTTCCCAATGAAGTGATCTTTAGATGGGCCATCAAAGACTTCTGCTACACCATTCTGTTAATATGCTAAGCTTCGGCCTCACCCTTTCTGAACTTAGAAAAGAGATGTGGAACCCATTGATCCTTTTGTCTTGTCCCTATTGTCTTCGGTGATTGCTCTTTCACTCTTGCTTGGGCATTGTCTTCGCCTTAGCTCTTATTCCATGTTAATTTTAGGTATGTTCTATGCTAGAGCAATTTATTTAAATTTTCACAGTTAGCAATTACATCAACATTAAAGTGAACTGCAGATAAAACATAAATATAAATCGCAGAAGACAAGCCAAGACGAGGACACGGGATGTGGCGCTAGCCAAGGATAGACCCCACAATGTGGGGAAACCCTTGATCAATTCTTCTTTTATGTTCATCAAAGTTCGGCAGAGAAAGAGAGAGAGAGAGATAGTCAATTTACAACAGAAGTCAACACTTTGACTTATCTAGATCTAGCCTAGATCATTTCGTATAACAACGAGATCAGTTGAAGATATTCTGCTTCAATTGATTCTCAAGGTGACTCCTTTACCTATCATTGTGCTGCATCTAGTCCTCTCGCTGCACCATGCTGCACTAATCATGATAATCATCATGCTACCCATGTCCATGATCTTATCATGCTGCCCTTCATGTTCACGATCTTATCATGCTGCCCATGCTAATATGCATCATCATCATGCTGCCCATGCTAATATGCATCATCATCATGTTGTTGTCCTTACAGATGTGTATTATCATTATGCTGCTGCCCTTGCAGATGTGTATTATCATTATGCTGCTGCCCTTGCAGATGTGCATCATCATCATGCTGCTGTACATCATGTCATCATGTCCATGTTCTCATTCAACTTCATGCTGCCCATGTCCATGATCTTATCCATCTTCATGCTGTCCTTCATGTCCATGGTCTCATTTATCATGATGCTGTCCATGCTCCATGTTATCATGCATCATTATACATCATGCAGTCCATTCATACATCATGTTGCCAGCAGACCTAATTTGTCATGTTGTTACCTACAACAATCCTTCCTCTGCTTGCATAGAAGGTGTTACTATTTACAGCGGAATAGGTGACTATATATATTAGCGTATATGTCTCTATTTACATTGGAATATCCTTATGATGAACAACGTATATTTTCTCTTTATGAACTATATATAGGTCTCCATGATTAGCGTAAGAATATTCCATAATGAACAATGTATAAGTGTCTTCAAGAACAGCGTGTAAGATAGCTTCATTGACTGCTTTGAGATACCTTCATGACTGCGGCTACTATACTCGAAGGCCAAGTGTTACATGTTTCCTTTGACTGCGTTCCACTTCTGGACAACGTAGTGTATAAGGCTTCTTGACAGCATGTTAGGGAGGCTTCTTGATAGCGTTTTAGGGCCTGTTCTTGACAGCAATTATTCTTTTTCTTAACTGCGTTATAGAGGCTTCCTAGACAGCGTAGATTAGGCCTCACTTTAACTACATAGGAGCTCCCTTGACTGCGGCTAGGGCATGGCTAGGTGTCTCTGTTTGCTGCATAGATCAACTTGCGGCTAGGGCATCACCATAAGGCCAACATATTACTGTTGGTGTCTCACTCCTTCTCCAAAAACCCAAGACGTGGAGAGGAGGAGATCACTCAAGAATGTGTGTTCAAATGACATCAAATCCTCATCTATTTATACCAAAAACGTATAGGTTGAATAGACATGACGTTTGGGCTTCTAGAGCCTACACAAGAGTTGGTTGGCTTGATAATAATTACATAATCAAAATAAATTCATATCTCCATAAATACTTATTGGAATCAGATGATCTTAGGATCAATCCTACACCTCTCAATGAGAGGAATCCAATAAAAATATGAGCTGCTATAAATAAGTTGACCCACATGGAGTTTGGCCCTAGTTGCCAATTTTAATAGGACTCTGTACGAACTGTACGGATTTCTGTACCATTGTAAGTAACTTTTTTTTTCATTTTATTTTTAAAACTTCTCTCGAATGGCGTGCATCTCACAACATTCAATGCTGTACGTATTGTACCTTTTGTTGTCTTCTATGCTTTGATTTCCATGCCCATCTTTGCCCAGAAATCACTCTAACTTGCTCCAACAAATTTCTCTTTTATAACTTTTCTCCAGCTCTCAGCCTCCTTTCTCCAATCTGCTCATGAAGAATGAATGTAGTCTCTCTTTTCTTTTCCCCTTTTTGTTTTCCTAAATGACTTTTGGGCAACCCTAAGATCTAATGGCTCAGATTAATTTAGATCAAGGGATGAGAATAAAATGTGCATTTAATTCACTTTATATTTTTTAACTCACCCATTAAATAAATTACCCACATTGTACTTTATGCCTAAATACACTTTTCACTTTATAATTTAATATTGACTTTACCACTTTCACACTTAGGAAAATAATTATTTTGGACACTTTTCCATGGGAAACCACTTGTCCAAGGTACAATAAAAATCAACACTCCCTCTTACCAAGGAAAGTGTTTTTCACCACACCCATTTTGTCCCTGAAATGGACATGCTTGCCTGTTGGCAAGGACTTTGTGCGAACATCGACCACTTGCTCATCTGTTGATATATACTCCAGCTTCACTGCCCCCTTCTGAACATAGTCCTTGATGAAATGATATCTAATGTCAATGTGTTTTGACCTGTCATGAGACACTGGATTCTCTGTGAGTTTAATGCAACTTTGATTATCATAGTGAATAATCGTCGGTCTCAACTCCTGATCAAATAGGTGATACAACAACTTGCGAAGCCAAATGGCCTCACAACTAGCCTGGCTAGTAGCCATATACTCAACCTCAGAAGAGCTCAAAGCAACTGACTTTTGCTTTCGATTGAACCATGACACAATTGCCGAACCCAATTCGAAGCAACACCCTGAAGTGATTTTCTTGTCAGAAGCACAACCTGCCCAATCTGAATTTGTGTAACCTGCCTGTTAGTGTCAGTCTTTCCAGCCTTCCTCCAGTGATCAAATATGCTCTTACAAAGTGGTTTCAGAATGTTAAGGTCGAATTTTGTCATTTCAAAAAGTTTTCAAGCAAAATTTGGTCACTAGGCATTAGGTCTAGGGTTTGCTT
>APFE031672676.1:35461-65588 GCA_000404065.3 Pinus taeda | reverse complement strand
TACGAGATAGACCGGAGAGAGCCTTCTCCTGCCCCGTAGGGCTAGCTACGAGGCTAAATGGTTTGATGTAGCCTTGAGGTTTACCTGTCTCAGCCTGAGGTGAAATTTCAAGTGCTAACACTGCCAACCTCACTCCATCACCCCACCTAGAGTCCAGACCATAATCAACAATCCCCTACACGTAGCGAAGAATGTGCTTTGCATCTACCCAGTGCACCCTCCTGTGCTCAACCATGAACTGGCTAAGTGTGTTCACTGCAAAGCATATATCTGGCCTAGTGTTGATCAGATACATCAAGGACCCAATAAGCTGCCTATACAATGTGGGATCTACCAAACTAGAATCTGAAGCATGAAGGTTCTTCTAGTTGTGGATCATAGGTGTAGACATGGGTCTACAGTCTACCATGTGAAATTTGCTCAACACATCCACAACACACTGCCCCTGCCCTAGAAAGATATGCCCCTCCTCTTGCCACACCTCAAGCCCCAAAAAGTAATGCATCAACCCAATGTCCTTCATCTCGAACTCCATAGCATGATTGTCCTTGCAATGACTAATCAGTCTTTCTGCCCCAGTAATGAACAAGTCATCAACATACAACACAAGAATGAGCGGATCATCCCTACAACAATGCAGTATAGGTTTAGATTTGCATCACTCTTCGTGAAACCCATCTGCTGCAAGTAAGTATCAATCCTCGAATACCAAACGCTCGGAGCTTGCATAAGTCCATAGAGTTCTCGCCTCAACAAGCATACATGGGTCTCCTGCCCAAGTACCTCAAAGCCCTGTGGCTGCTCAACATACACCTCCTCCTCTATAACTCCGTTCAGAAATGCGGTCTTCACATCCATCTAATGGATCTACCAACCCATATCTGCAGTAATAGAAATAAGGGACCGTATAGAAGTGCACTGAGCTACGGGAGGGAAGTTTTCATCATAGTCAACTCCCTCTATCTGTGAGAACCCTCTAGCCACAAACCTTCCCTTGAACTTCTCAATGCTGCCATCCGTAGCATGCTTGACCCTGTAGAGCCACCTAGAAGTCACAACTAACTTGCCCTTAGGCCTAGGCACCACTTCCCAGACATTGTTCTTAATGATAGAGGCATACTCCTCCACCATAGCCTCTCTCCCTACCTCGTAGCTGGCAGCCTCCACATAGCTAGTAGGCTCAAAGTCAACAACACTGGTAGCCTTGGCTACATAACTACAAAACCGCTCGGGTGGCACACTCTTCTTGTTCATCCTCTTCGGAGTACCAACGAACTCTGCTTCCTTCAAGGTGTTTTGAAGCCACTTGGGCCTCCTCTTCTGTGAAGAAGCTTCCCCATAGGGAACCTCATCATTAGCCTGCTCAGTCTGGTGAACCTGAAGGTCTGCCAACTGACCCTGGTGTGCCTGTAACAACAACTATCCTTGAAGAACCTGTACTGGCACCTGTGCCTGTGTTAGCCGAAGTGCCATGTGAACTCTGTATTAGTGGAATCCCTAAAGAAGTGCTTGGTGAACTCGCCACTGGTGCCCCAGATGTCATTCACACTGAAGTACCTCTTGTACCAGTCGATCTAGAACCCTGAGGTCCTGCTCGCTGTACCTGACCTCCCTGTTGAGGAGAAGTCTATGATTCTCTCTCATCATACTCCTGTGATCTCTGATAGGCCCTCTCCTCCTTGAACTTCACATCCCTCCTAATCACCACTCCCCCTTTAGAAGGAATGAAGATCCGGTAGGCCTTCGATGTCTCATTGTAACCCATAAAGATACCCTTCTCTGCCATGGATTCCAGCTTCGTCCTCGCCTCCTTGGGGATATAAGAATATGTGAGACATCCAAAGATACGAAGATGTGCCACATGAGGCTTCTCTCCAGTGAAAGCCTCCTCCGTAGTCATATTCCCCAATACTCTGTGAGGACTCTTGCTGAAGATAAAAAACAGTATTGCAGGCCTCAACACACAAAACAAAGGCAACCCCTGATCATGAATCATTGCTCTAGTAGCCTCGACAATAGCTCTCTTCTTCCTTTCAGACACCCCATTTTGCTGGGGGTTGTAAAGAACCATGAACTCTCTCCTAATGCCCTCTTGTGCACAGAAGTAAAAAAACCCGCCATCGGTGTACTCACCACCATTATGTGACCTCAAGACCCGAATCTTCCTACTTGTTTGCTTTTCCACAAGAGCTTTGAAGACCTCACCCTTGGTCTTCAAGAAATATATCCAAGTCCTCCTAGAGTAGTCATCAATGAATATAATATAATACTCATAACCACCCAAAGACACATGAGACATACCGCACTAACATCAATATGGATCAATTCTAACATACGTGTAGATTTGTTGTCGCTCGCTGGGAATGGGAACTTGGTGTACTTGCCCAAAGCACACCCTTTGCAGACCTCATAATGCTCGACACTAAAATCAGGAACTCCAGTAGTGATCTCCCTCAGTACTTTCAAAGATCTGTGATGCATATGCGACATCCTCCGGTGCCATAACTCGCACAAGTCCCTACTGCTGGTGGTACCAGTGTGAGTGCTACCAGATGTGCTACTCACCAATGCTCTTGCCGACTAAAAATTGAACATGTATAGTTTCCCAGAGCGGACTCCAATCACTTTGGCCGAAGTGATGGAAGCTCCCATGAGATGCATCAACACCTGCCCTCCTAAGAAAGTGACGTCAAACCCCTTCACTTCCATAGTAGACACTGAAATCAAGTTCTTCTTCATCCCTGGAACATACAAAACATCCATGACCTCCAAAGGAGGTTAAAACTCCCTCTCAAAGGTCACAGTCCCCACACCAACAACTCTCACAGTGCAATCATCTCCTAATACAATCTCAATATCAAGTGCCCTCTCTGCAAGCTCTGAAAAAAACTTCCATGCACCTGTCTGTGTCATATGGTGGGAAGCCCCGCTGTCTATGTACCACACATCGGATGATGTACTCCTACTAGATGTAGAAGTAATAAATGCAAAGTCCTGGTCAAACTGTGAAGCAAATTGCTCCACCTTTGTTGAAGCTGCAATACTCTTCTTCCCCTTGTTCTTCCTCTCAGGATACGTACTAGAATTGTGTCCCATCTTCTAACATGCCCAACATTTGACTTTGGATATATCTGTATCTTTCTTCTTCTTCCTCTCTTTTTCCTCAGCCCCATCTGATGAGGCCCCTTTCTTGGCCTTCCCTTTTTTCTTTATCCTTAAGAACATGGCCATGACTGCTGTCCAAAATTTACAAAACCAAGAAAATGGAGAAATGAACTTTCCAGCACACCTTGCTGTCCCAAAAGTTTAGTCTGTGTGAAATTCCACCTTGCTGTCCCAAAATATCAATTTGCTGTCCAAAAATTCAGTTTGTTCTCCAAACCATTGTTTGTTGTCCCAAACTACTGTCTGCTGTTCAAACTGCAATTTTTAGCCTATAGCTCTGTTACCATGTTGAAATTTGATCACTAAAAAAAAGTTTCCTACAATCCCAACCCGGTTTTAATTTCACCTTATTGCTCCCATTCAGTTAGATGCCCTTTCCCATAAACATACATTCAACATATAGAATTCTGGAAATGAAATTTTCAGATTAAAACACATGGGATTGTCAACACATGCTGAAAATAAATATGGACATAACCAGACCAGCAACACACATAAAAATACACATAGATTTTTGGTCTATTTAGACCTAGGCAAAACCCCTTCAATCTTCTCTGGGTAAAACTTGTTAGAGAGCTCTTCAAATTTATTTCTCTTTCAAGTTCAGGAAAAATACATTTGTAGCAAAACAAAATAGCAAAATACAACTTATCTCTTCAGCCCAAAACTCTCGAAAATTGTGCCCGCTTTGCCTCGATTTTTGTGCCCACTTGAAGATGAAAATATGTATTGTACAGATACGATTGTATGAATTGTACTATACGGACTCTGTACAGACTGTACGGATTTTTTTTCAAATTTATTTAATCTTTTGTAGAACAACGTGTAGCTCACAACATTCAATGTTGTTCGTATTGTATCTTCTGCTGTCTTTTATGCTTTGATTTCCATGCCTAGCTTTGCCCAGAAATCACTTCTTCAACTTGCTGCAACAAATTTCTCCTTCAGAACTTTCTTGAGCTCTTAGCCTCCTTTCTCCAATCTGGTAATGAAGAATGAATGCAGTCTCTCTTTTCTTTTCCCCCTTTTGTTTCCCTAAATAACTTTTGGGTAACCCTAAGATCTAATTTCTTAGATACATTTAGATCAAGGGATGAGAATAAATGTGCATTTAGTTCTCACTTTCTATTTTTTACTCACCCATTAAATAAAGTACACATATTGTACTTTAGGTCTAAAGTCACTTTTCATTGAAGTACCTCCTGTACCAGTCGATCCAGAACCCTGAGGTTCTGCTCCCTGTACCTGAACTCCTTGTTGAGGAGAAGTCTATGGCTCTCTCTCATAATACTCCTGTGATCTCTGATAGGCCCTCTCCTCCTTGAACTTCACATCCCTCCTAATCACCACTCTCCGTTTAGAAGGAATGAAGATCCGGTAGGCCTTTGATGTCTTGCTGTAACCCATAAAGATGCCCTTCTCTGCCATAAAGATACCCTTCTCTGCCATGGATTCCAGCTTCGTCCTCGCCTCCTTGGGGATATAAGAATATGTGAGACATCCAAAGATATGAAGATGTGCCACATGAGGCTTCTCTCTAGTGAAGGCCTCCTCCATAGTCATATTCCCCAATATTCTATGAGGACTCCTGTTCTAAAGATAAAAACAATATTGTAGGCCTCAACCCGCAAAACAAAAGCAACCCCTGATCATGAATCATCACTCTAGTAGCCCTGACAATAGCTCTCTTCTTCCTTTCAGACACCCCATTCTGTTGGGGGTTGTAAGGAACCATGAATCTCTCCTAATGCCCTCCTGTGCATAGAAGTAAAAAAACCCACCTTCAGTGTACTCACCACCATTGTGTGACCTCAAGACTCGAATCTGTCTACCTGTTTGCTTTTCCACAAGAGCTTTGAAGACCTCACCCTTGGTCTTCAAGAAATATATCCAAGTCCTCCTAGAGTAGTCATCAATGAATATAACATAATACTCATAACCACCCAAAGACACATGAGACATACAACCACTAACATCAATATGAATCAAGTCTAGTATACGTGTAGATCTGTTGTCGCTCACTGGGAATGGGAACTTGGTGTACTTGCCCAAGGCACACCCTCTGCAGGCCTCATAATGCTTGACACTGAAATTAGGAACTCCAGTAGTGATCTCCCTAAGTACTTTCAAAGCTCCATGATGCATATGCGCCATCCTCCGGTGCCATAACTCGCACAAGTCCCTACTGCTGGTGGTACCAGTGTGAGTGCTACCAGATGTGCTACTCACGAATGCTCTTACCGACTGAAAATTGAACCTGTATAGTTTCCCAGAGCGGACTCCAATCACTTTGGCCGAAGTGATGGAAGCTCCCATGGGATGCATCAATACCTGCCCTCATAAGAAAGTGACGTCAAACCCTTTCACTTCCATAGTAGACATTGAAATCAAGTTCTTCTTCATCCCTGGAACATACAAAACATCCATGACCTCCAAAGGAGGTAAAAACTCCCTCTCAAAGGTCACAGTCCCCACACCAACAACTCTCACAGTGCAGTCATCTCCTAATACAATCTCAATATCAAGTGCCCTCTCTGCAAGCTCTGAAAAAAACTTCCATGCACTTGTCTGTGTCATATGGTGGGAAGCCCCGCTGTCTATGTACCATACATCGGATGTGTACTCCTACTAGATGTAGAAGTAATAAATGCAAAGTCTTGGTCAAACTGTGAAGCAAATTGCTCCACCTTTGTTGAAGCTGCAATACCCTTCTTCCCCTTGTTCTTCCTCTCAGGATACGTACTAGAATAGTGTCCCATCTTCTAACATGCCCAACATTTGACTTTGGATATATCTGTATCTTTCTTCTTCTTCCTCTCTTTTCCTTTAGCCCCATCTGATGAGGCCCCTTTCTTGGCCTTCCCTTTTTTCTTTATCCTTAAGAACATGGCCATGACTGCTGTCCAAAATTTACAAAACCAAGAAAATGGAGAAATGAACTTTCCAGCACACCTTGCTGTCCCAAAAGTTTAGTCTGTGTGAAATTTCACCTTGCTGTCCCAAAAGTTTAGTCTGTGTGAAATTTCACCTTGCTGTCCCAAAATATCAGTTTGCTGTCCAAAAATTCAGTTTGTTCTCCAAACCACTGTTTCTTGTCCCAAACTACTGTCTGCTGTTCAAACTGCAATTTTTAGCCTATAGCTCTGTTACCATGTTGAAATTTGATCACTAAAAAAAAGTTTCCTACAATCCCAACCCGGTTTTAAGCTCACCTTATTGCTCCCATTCAGTTAGATGCCCTTTCCCATAAACATACATTCAACATATAGAATTCTGGAAATGAAATTTTTAGATTAAAACACATGGGATTGTCAACACATGCTGAAAATAAATATGGACATAACCAGACCAGCAACACACATAAAAATACACATAGATTTTTGGTCTATTTAGACCTAGGCAAAACCCCTTCAATCTTCTCTGGGTAAAACTTGTTAGAGAGCTCTTCAAATTTATTTCTCTTTCAAGTTCAGGAAAAATACATTTGTAGCAAAACAAAATAGCAAAATACAACTTATCTCTTCAGCCCAAAACTCTCGAAAATTGTGCCCGCTTTGCCTCGATTTTTGTGCCCACTTGAAGATGAAAATATGTATTGTATAGATACGATTGTATGAATTGTACTATACGGACTCTGTACAGACTGTACGGATTTTTTTTCAATTTTTTTTAATCTTTTGTAGAACAACGTGCAGCTCACAACATTCAATGTTGTTTGTATTGTATCTTTTGCTGTCTTTTATGCTTTGATTTCCATGCCTAGCTTTGCCCAGAAATCACTCCTTCAACTTGCTGCAACAAATTTCTCCTTCAAAACTTTCTTGAGCTCTTAGCCTCCTTTCTCCAATCTGGTAATGAAGAATGAATGCAGTCTCTCTTTTCTTTTCCCCCTTTTGTTTCCCTAAATGACTTTTGGGTAACCCTAAGATCTAATTTCTTAGATACATTTAGATCAAGGGATGAGAATAAATGTGCATTTAGTTCTCACTTTCTATTTTTTACTCACCCATTAAATAAAGTACACATATTGTACTTTAGGTCTAAAGTCACTTTTCATTGAAGTACCTCCTGTACCAGTCGATCCAGAACCCTGAGGTTCTGCTCCCTGTACTTGAACTCCTTGTTGAGGAGAAGTCTATGGCTCTCTCTCATAATACTCCTATGATCTCTGATAGGCCCTCTCCTCCTTGAACTTCACATCCCTCCCAATCACCACTCCCCGTTTAGAAGGAATGAAGATCCGGTAGGCCTTTGATGTCTTGCTGTAACCCATAAAGATGCCCTTCTCTGCCATAAAGATACCCTTCTCTGCCATGGATTCCAGCTTCGTCCTCGCCTCCTTGGGGATACAAGAATATGTGAGACATCCAAAGATATGAAGATGTGCCACATGAGGCTTCTCTCTAGTGAAGGCCTCCTCCATAGTCATATTCCCCAATATTCTATGAGGATTCCTGTTCTAAAGATAAAAACAGTATTGCAGGCCTCAACCCGCAAAACAAAAGCAACCCCTGATCATGAATCATCACTCTAGTAGCCCCGACAATAGCTCTCTTCTTCCTTTCAGACACCCCATTCTGTTGGGGGTTGTAAGGAACCATGAATCTCTCCTAATGCCCTCCTATGCATAGAAGTAAAAAAACCCACCTTCAGTGTACTCACCACCATTGTGTGACCTCAAGACTCGAATCTGTCTACCTGTTTGCTTTTCCACAAGAGCTTTGAAGACCTCACCCTTGGTCTTCAAGAAATATATCCAAGTCCTCCTAGAGTAGTCATCAATGAATATAACATAATACTCATAACCACCCAAAGACACATGAGACATACAACCACTAACATCAATATGAATCAAGTCTAGTATACGTGTAGATCTGTTGTCGCTCACTAGGAATGGGAACTTGGTGTACTTGCCCAAAGCACACCCTCTGCAGGCCTCATAATGCTTGACACTGAAATTAGGAACTCCAATAGTGATCTCCCTAAGTACTTTCAAAGCTCCATGATGCATATGCGCCATCCCCCGGTGCCATAACTCGCACAAGTCCCTACTGCTGGTGGTACCAGTGTGAGTGCTACCAGATGTGCTACTCACCAATGCTCTTACCGACTGAAAATTGAACCTGTATAGTTTCCCAGAGCGGACTCCAATCACTTTGGCTGAAGTGATGGAAGCTCCCATGGGATGCATCAATACCTGCCCTCCTGAGAAAGTGACGTCAAACCCCTTCTCCTCCATAGCAGACACTGAAATCAAGTTCTTCTTCTTCCCTGGAACATACAAAACCTCCATGACCTTCAATGGAGGTAAAGACTCCCTCTCAAAGGTCATAGTCCCCACACGAACAACTCTCACAGTGCGGTCATCTCCTAGTACAATCTCAATATCAAGTGACCTCTTTGCAAGTCCTAGAAAGAACTCTCGTGCACTTGTTTGTGTCATATGGCGGGAAGCCCCACTGTCTATGTACCACACATCGGATGATGTACTCCTACTAGATGTAGAAGTAATAAATGCAAATTCCTGGTCAAACTGTGAAGCAAACTGCTCCACCTTTGCTGAAGCTGCAATACCCTTCTTCCCCTTGTTCTTCCTCTCAGGACACGTAGTAGAATGGTGTTCCATCTTCCAACATGCTCAACTTTTGACTTTGGATATATCCGTATCTTTCTTCTTCTTCTTCTTCTCTTTTCCCTTAGCCCCATTTGATGAGGCCCCTTTCTTGGCCTTTCCTTTTTTCTTTATCCTTAAGAACATGGCATTGACTGCTGTCCAAAATTTACAAAACCAAGAAAATGGAGAAATGAACTTTCCAGCACACCTTGCTGTCCCAAAAGTTCAGTCTGTGTGAAATTTCACCTTGCTGTCCCAAAAGATCAGTTTGCTGTCCAAAAATTCAGTTTGTTGTCCAAACCGCTGTTTGTTGTGCCAAACTGCAGTCTACTGTTCAAACTGCAATTTTCAGCCTGTAGC
This sequence comes from Pinus taeda, assembly GCA_000404065.3. NCBI lineage: Eukaryota > Viridiplantae > Streptophyta > Pinopsida > Pinales > Pinaceae > Pinus > Pinus taeda. Next base: position 56,449 of record APFE031672676.1, on the reverse strand, counting down.
TCTGATACCATGTTGAAATTTGATCACTAAAAAAAAGTTTCCTGCAATCCCAACCCGGTTTTAATTTCACCTTATCAATCCCATTCAGTTAAATGCCCTTTCCCATAAACATACATTCAACATATAGAATTCTGGAAATGAAAATTTCAGATTAAAACACATGGGATTGTCAACACATGCTGAAAATAAATGTGGACATAACCAGTCCAGAAACACACATAAAAATACACAGATTTTTGGTCTACTTAGACCCAGGCAAAACCGCTTCAATCTTCTCTGGGTAAAACTTGTTAGGGAGCTCTTCAAATTTATTTATCTTCAAGTTCAGGAAAAAATACATTTGCAGACAAAACAAAATAGCAAAATACAACTTATCTCTTTAGCCCAAAACTCTCGAAAACTGTGCGTGCTTTGCCTCGATTTCTGTGCCCACTTGAAGCTGAAAATATGTACTGTACAGATACAATTGTATGAATTGTATTGTACGGATTCCGTACAGACTACAGATTTTTTTTTTCAATTTTTTTAAACTTCTGTAGAAAGGCGTGCAGCTCACAACATTCAATGTTGGTCGTACTGTAGCTTCTGCTTTCTTCTATGCTTTGATTTCCATGCCCAGCTTTGCCCAGAAGTCACTCCTTTAGCTTGCTACAACAAATTTCTCCTTCAGAACTTTCTCAAGCTCTTAGCCTCTTTTCTCCAATCTGGTAATGAAAAATGAATGCAGTCTCTCTTTTCTTTTCCCCCTTTTGTTTCCCTAAATGACTTTTGGGTAACCCTAAGATCTAATGGCCCAGATTCTTTTAGATCAAGGGATGAGATTAAATGTACATTTAATTCTCACTTTCTATTTTTTAACTCACCCACTAAATAAAGTACACAGATTGTACTTTAGGTCTAAAGTCACTTTTCACTTTATAATTTAATATTGACTTTACCACTTATAAAGTCACTTTCACTTTATAAAGTCATACTTAGGAAAATAATTATTTTGGACACTTTTCCCTAGGCAGAGACTAACCCATGGGAAACCACTTGTCAAGCTACTGGAATGATTTGGTATGACATAATGCAAGTCCATGAATTCTCCAATGGAAATGAATTCAAGAAGCTATGTGATGAAGTTGTAGGTCTTGTTTTGGAAAAGCCTTATAAGTATCGTCAACTAATTGAGGCACTGATGTTTTAGTGAACACTAGACTAGACATATGTTTTGCGTCAATACTCTAAGCCAATATATGATTAATCCATCACATGCACACTGGATTGATCCAAAGCATGTGTTGACATACCTACATGGAACCATCAATCTTGGATTGAGATATACTGCTAAAAATGTAAGACTTTGTGGATATATTGATGCTGATTGGGCTGGTAACACTATTGATAGAAAGAGCACTTGTAGGTGCTGCTTTAGCTTGGGATTTGCCATGATCTCTTGGATGAGCAGAAACCAGAAGTTTGTTGCACTGAGTACAACTGAAGTTGGGTACATTGCTGCTAGCATGGCTAGCTGTGAGGCAATATGATTGAGGAAGCTCTTTGGAGAGCTATTTAAGCAAGTTCCAGACACAACAATTATATATTGTGACAATAAGAGTGGGATTCATCGTGCAGAAAATACTATGTTCCATGACAAGTCCAAGCATATTGAGATCAAATATCACTATATTCGGGATATGGAGCAGAGCTGCAGAGGAGTAGTGAGGCTCCATCATATTGTGACTGATGATCAGATAACTGGTATTCTTACCAAGCCTTTACTGCAAGGAAAGTTCTTGGTTTTTAGAGAGGACTTGGACTAATGGACGTGACCCTTCTAGGAAGCAATCACGGCTGATCTAGAACGCTGAGCTACCTTTCCCCCTTGTCAGAGCTCACAAGATTAGGGAATGATGGTGGAAATCTCCTTTGGATGAGGGACCGCTTGTGTAGTGTGTGCCACAAGAGTAGGCCTCAGTATGCATCCGACCCACGGTCTAGGATGTTGGAAGAGCCAACTATTTGGGCAATAGGTGTTCCACCACTTGACATTTAATGAGACTTAGATGTGGGAGATCCTTGTCATGTGTTGACAAGTGGATCCTGTTGAAGGAAATGTAACTAGGTTCGGTCTTTATAAATGTACTTTTGATATTTGTATTTATTTATTTAAGAAAAATTATTTTTATAATATATGTCAATGAGTTTCTTGCTCATTGAAATAGGTCTAGCATGAGTTAAAGTGCTATAGGTAAATCAAAAGGTCAAAAGAATTACGGTAAAGACCTTAACGTTATGTTAGATTGTGTATAAGAGTCAAAGAAGTTACCTCCAAGCAAAGTCAAGTCCCTTCTTATGCAAAGGCACCATCAAAGAGTCTCCCTCAAGCATGTGACACCACCAAAGAAACCATTTGAAGTAAGCATAGCAACTTGGTCTGCAAATAGTCTACATGTCGGCCCTCTAGTCGACCTAAAAGTAGGGACGATCCTCTATTAATAAAGGTTGTCCACTCCATTACAGCGTCAACCAAGCAACTCTAAAATCTGCGAAGAGAAGAGGATAGAAGAAGGGTAACAAATGATGAAGAAGATGTCTTCTAGGGCAGCGAAGGAAGGAGGAGAAAAGCTGATGTGAAAAGCACTGTTTTCTAGAGTTAATACAGTCACACGTGAGAGAAAAGATAGGACAATCTGCGACTATATCAGCAGTAAGGTCATTGTCACATGTTCATCATTGTTTGGGTTAGAAATTAGGCCTACAAGGCCTCTCAAGTCAGGCGAAGAAGACTCTCTCTCTATCGAAGGTAAAAGGACCCTAATTCTCTAGGGTACCTCTCTCACATGCAAAAATTAGCGCTGCAGTGCCGGAAGGAGGTGAACAAAGTGCCTGGGAAACATAGTGCAGAGAAAAGGACTTGACTTGTGCTTGGAGGATCTTCTAGTCAAGGGTCTAGGGTTTGGCGTTGATTAAGAAAAAAGTTTCAATAAGAGAAAACTTATCGAAGGGTTTTCCTCTCAAGAGAAGAGAGGTTTTTGCCCTGGCAGAGAGCCAACATTTGTGTTATTGTCTTTATGTTTTTGGTAGCAGTTTGATGAAACACACACACTAATAATAAGAAGAAGATCAAGCTAAGATAATTTAAAAGTGCTTCACAAATTGTTATCATGTCAAGAAGAATCACACTACACCTAATTCCCCTTGATTCTTCAACATGGTATCAGAGCTAAGGTGACACATCAAGGAAAGGGCAACTAAAAACACTCATCAAGGAAAGGCATCTACAAGGTTAAAGCATCAAGCCAAATCTACTCGAGGGAAAAGAAGGCCTACCATCAATCACTTCATCAAGCAAGTCCACTTGGAGAAGGCAACTTGAATAACATCAAGATCTTAGGAAGGCAAGCCATCAAGTCTTCAAGGAGAAAGCAAATCCACTTCATCTCAAAGTCTATCAAGTATATGGCAACTTCTGAATATACATCAATGTCTTTTTACAAGGAAAGCAACAAATTGGTAGGTACCAATAATTTTCTTGCATGGAAGAAGAGGATTGATTTACTTCTCAAGGAGATTGAATTCCTAGAACATGTCAAAAGGGGATTGGAGAGGAGCAAAGGGGATCAGAGAGGAGCGATTCAACTGTTGGCAGAAGGATTTCCAGGAGGGAAATCGAGACTCAAAAGGAGTCTACGAGAGGATTTCCAGAACGGAAATCGAGACTCAGAGGGAGTCTAGAAGATAACTTCCAGGAGGGAAGTAGAGACTTAGAGGGAGTCGAAGAGAAGAGCGAAGATGGCAATGAACAAACTGAGGGATTAGGACCGGTTGGATGGGGCGTCCAACATTGTCATCTGGAAGGCCAAGATCCTGTCTGTTCTGGATAGACATCGCATCAAGGCCTTCGCCTTAAGAACCGTGGTTATTGTTATCTCTGCTACATGTGGCTGATATTCAGGAGTAGAAGTGAGCTTGATTTGTGGTTTTGCTCAAAGGAGGCTTTGGCCGGTCATTCTCACCTTCTCCGTTCCCTCTTGCACTCTCCTTCCATCTCCATATCATATGCCCTTTTGATTAAAAAACAAACATACGAATTCCTCTTTTTTTAAGCCCCGGGCATTAGAAACCCCGAAACCCATATAACCACGCGCCTTCGCAAAATCCTTAATCCGCCATTTCCTTGTCACATCAGTTGAAACCTGTGCGGTCAAACCCCCACCGTCCGATCATCTCCACCGCGATCAGATGACATTCGCTCCTCTCGCACCCGCAAACCAACCGCGTGTTAACTCGCGATCAAAGCGGTTTTTGTCACGTCCCGTCCGCCACGTGTCACATGTTGGCTGGCATTGCTTGCCCTTGTACGATTACTGCTCACCCTCCAAAAGCGGTGTGATCAATACCTCTTACCGCCAAAACCATAGTCCTCGCTTGTTAACCTTCGCACATCTTCGACGCCCAATGACCATTGGATCTGCCCTCCTGAGATCCAACGGCTTGTATCCACTTTGCTTCCGAATTTCCTGATACCTCCCGCCAAGCCATATCCATCGTCCATTTGTTCCATCCGACGGTCAATCCTGCTCCTCTGACCAAGTCGTCTACTAGCCATGTAGTATGCCACCTTTGACTGTTCTGTGCTCTTGCAGGACGAAGGCGATCATCTACTAGTGCCCGGTGCATTTCATCTTCAACAACTGCATTTAAGAAACAATATGGCTGAGAAGGAAAAGGACCAGCCTTGAGCAGATGAACACGTTCAACAATTAAGAAATTTTATGCTTTACAACACTCCACTTGCTCGAGAAGTACAACAAAGCACCCAAGAAGATCAAATCCGTTCACTGAAGCAGGCAGATAGCACTAGAGACTCCATCAGGCAGTTAAAGCGGTTGGTGGTCAATTATGACCCCTCCACGCCTAGAATAGTAGAACATTTTTGTAAAGAAACTCTATATATACCCAAAAAACAGATGTAATCAGGGTTGATGGTTGTTGTTTTGATGTAAGGTTCAACTTCTGGAGACTGTAACTGCTTTGAAACTTGTAGTGTCTCGTCTTCATTTTCAGCGAATACAAGCTTCTTTTGCTGTTAATTGCTCACTTTCCATTCCTATTCTGTTCTACGTTGTGCCTGTCATGCATTTTTCTTGAACTCTTGATGTTTAGCATTAGAGGAGTTGTCATCCTACCTCTGTGTTAAAACCTTGTATGTATTAGTGGATGTGTTATTTAGGTTTCTTTTCACTTAATGCCAGAGAGATGTCATCCTATTTGTGCATTAGGGAATTAGATTTGCAGACCTCTTTACTGGTTGCAGTCGGCCATCACAAGGTCCTATGCATTTGTTGGTGTGGTTAGTATTCTCCATATTCACCCTATCCTTAAAACTGTGAGTAATTGGTGGTCTAAAGCCTTGTAGTCTGGGGGTGTTCACGCATGTCTGGAGTTAAGCATAGTAGAAGTGGTTATCCGGCTTGAACAAGCATCATTCCTTCCATTCATCCATTTCCAACATTATGTTGAGTTTGTAATGTTCTCGAGCATCTCTGAGATACAACCTAGGAGAGTTTCTTGGGGCGATAACAGTTATCCCAATCGACCCAGTTGATAATGAAAGGTATGAGGATGCAATGGCCAAGGCAAAGTGCATAATCCTTGATGGGGTTAAGGATCATGTAGTTCAGCGTATTGCCGAGAAGAATACGACAAAGGAGATGTGGGATACCTTGATGACATTGTATCAAGGCACTTCCGTGGAAAGGAGGATGCTACAAGAGAATCAACTGCGGTCGTATCAGATGCAAAAGGGGGAGCAGATAGATCTATTCCTCAGCAGGTTGCAGGAGATTCGGGACCAACTTACTTCCAGAGGGGCCACGCCAAATCAGGAGTTCATGGTGAGGACCACCCTGAATGCAGTCTTCGAGGAGTGGGAGACATTCATCCAAAGCATTTTGGGCAGAGCGAATCTTCCAGGTTGGGAAGAGATGTGGGCATCTCTTCGCCAAGAAGAGATTAGACGACTGACCAAGACGGGAAGTAGCAGCAAAGGAGGTGGAATCAATAAAGAAGAGGAAGAGGATGCAGTTCTGGCATTTGCAGGACAACAAGGAAAGAGGAAGAAGAAGGACATCTCCAAGATAAAGTGCTCCCATTATGGGGAGCTGGGTCATTATGCAACCCAGTATCCTAGGAAGAAGAATAAGGGAGAGGCTTCTGACTCCAAGGCAGCGCCGGCTAAGGCGGAGAAGGAAGTAGAGACTGATGACGACTGTGCCATGAGTGCTCATGTACCTCTAGAGAAGAGGTGGGGAGACATCGAGCTATAGTCAGGAGGACTACAGAAGATGTGGGGCAGGATCCTTGAGGTACCTAAACTCTTGGATCATATCCGGCTATGGGAGCCTCGAGAGGCAGTAGCAGAGTGACAGATGTCGGTAGAAGCAAGATGTGGATGGAGCGACAGAACAACGCTAGAGTGCAGAGATCTGTAGCAACGTAGTGAGGCTTGCAGCAGTACGAGAGACACAGAGGAGGTTGCAGCAGTGCAGAAAGGCACAAAGGTGTTTGTAGCAGTGCGAGAGATGCAAAGTTGTTGCAGCAGTGCAGGGGCAACAAAGGGAGCACATGATAGCAGCAGAGGGAGCTTCAGCATCAAGAGGGCTTCTAGCCTAACAAGGATGTCAGTAGTTGGGTAGATCAGTTACTTACTTCTCAGTAATTGAGTTGTAGTGCAATAGTAGCAGTGGTAGTGCTATGGGCAGCATGATGCAACATGATGAGAGAGAGCTGCAGTGTAGATGCAGTGTTGGGAGGAAGGACTAGCAGCAGGCCAAGCATCAACACAAGTACCAGTGCCGAATGATTAGGGTGATGTTCAATAGTGGAGCATTACTAGAGCACATTCCTCGCTAATAGGGAGTGTTGATTTGGGGTAGCATCGAATGTGCTTAAGCCATGAAAAGTGGAGTAGAGGCTGAATCAGATGAGATCTCCAGGACCCAGAAATGGGTTGGGGAAATTCCACCCGGTTAGAGAGATATTAAAATAATTAATATTTTTAATGGGTTCCTAAGTCTAAACTTAGGAAAATAAAAATATTAATGGGTATTAATATAAAACTGGGTGAGAAGGTTCTAAATGACATGGATCAAGCCAAATATAATCTTAGCCGTTGATTAGAGATTTAATCTGGCCCGTTGAAGACTCAACAAAAAAAGTATAAGAGGAGGCTTGAGTGTTAGTTGGAGATACACCAAGATTGATCAGTCAGTTCGATTTTCTGGAGTGGGGTTTGCTGAGAGAAATTGAACAAGTGATCTGAGTTGCAACGAGGGGCAGTGAGTGCATAGCAGAGAGGCAGAGATAGTGCCGAAGGATCAGCGTTGAGGCGGAGAAGGCTACGCAGAGCTAGTAGGAGCCACGCAGAGGGCCAGAGGGATTGCGTAGAGGCTACTAGGGCCTGCGTGAGTGACACAAAGGGCCAGAGAGCATGCACAGAGCATTAGAGGGTTGACACAGAGGGTTCCAGGATGACACAAAGGCCAGGAGGGCTGACGCATAGCCTTAGAGAGGCGTTGGAGAGTTTGTTGTGGAGCAAACTTGGCGAATATCTACTTCCAAAGAGAGGTATTACTGGCAGATGATTTCTCTGTTGGGTGAGCGAGATGGCACCTAGTGGTATTCAAGAAAGTTGCTTAATAATAAAACCCTTAGAACTGCTGCACTGGTTTTCCCAAGTTGGGTTTTTCCGGGGACGATTGTCCAAAAATAATGGTGTCCCTTGTGTGTTTGTCTATTCTTTCAATTGATGATCTGTAGATGGTTGAGACTGTACTTGTGTTTATTTTCAGTATTTATATGGTCAAATAACTTGTTAAGTAATTAAAGAAGTAGGTGAAATAAACCAGATAGTGCAGGAAGAATTTCTTACGGTTAGACTTAGAAATTTCAACAAGGAACACAAGATATAGGTTGCAAGCCAGGGCCAAAACCTCTCCACTTGAGAGGAAAACCCAAAAATCTCTTCTCTTCTTACAAATTCTTCAATTGACGAATTCCAAGACCCCTAGAACATGACCAATACCCTTTCAAGACTAAGTCCAACCTTTTTGATGATGTGCTTCATTTGTCCGTGTCAAACCTAGTCAAATCTCTTCTAGAAACACAACTTCGACCCCTAGCATTAAAATTTCGGCCTCTACTGCAGGTCTGAAATTTTCGGCCCCTCCAGCAACAACTGCCTTCACATGTGTGAGCTAATTCAGGGCTTCTAGGGCTTCTCTTGACCTTCGCTTGAGTTTCTCCTTCTAGGGCTTGAGCATGGCCTAATGAGCCTTCCTTCGACCTTCCTTTTGCACTTTCTTCAAATTCGAGGTTGCAACAGCAAAACCCTAGCCACCTTTCCTTCGAATGCATGAAAAGAGAGAGAGAAATAACCCAAACACTTGACTTCGTCCTTCTTCCTTCTTTACTGGCCTTCTTCTTCTTCTCCTTTGTTTGAATGATGAGAAGATGAATGATGTTCTTAGGAGGTCGAGTTCCCTCCTATATATTGGCCTTCAAGGTGGACAAAATGCCCTAGAATAGGCCGACTTCTTAGCTTCCAGGTCGACTTCGTCTTGGAGGGTATCTTGACACTTTAAAATACAAAAAAAATTCTTTTTACAAGTTACAATGTGGCCGATGGGGTCTTCCTCATATGACAATGACTCCTTTGACTTCTTAACCCTAGGACAAACCCTAGAAGCATTCAATGAGTACTTGATCTCTAAAATAAAAGACCTTGAGTATGAAACCCATGCTTCAAAAATAACAATAATAATTTTTCTCTTTTTACAATATACAAGAATCAAAAGTACATTTCATATTTATGAAAACCGAATCTAGTTACACATTTTTAAACACATGTCAAACTTGTATTTTTGTGTCCTGCGTGTTCTGTGTCCCCGTGTCAGGTGACATAGGTGGTATTGATTGTCAAACTTCTTTGATGTTGGTGGTATTGGTTGAACTCTTTTGGCATGGACTTAACAAAAATGTACCCTTACTCAAACCAAAATAATTGGTTAGGTATGATAGGTTTTTTCTACCATATTATAAGGTTGAGAAGACAAACCCTTCACTCAAACCAAAATCATTGGTTGGGCATGTTAAACTTTTTCTACAGTATTATAAAGTTGAGGAATCTGAGTATTTGAAGACTCAGCCAGATAATGTTTATGTAACTCCAACTGATGATCCCATTTATAGTAGTGGTGATGAGTTTGATGAGTAATCATGTTAACCAGTGATTTGTAGTAGGTCAGTAGGTCAGTAGCTTGTAGCATGGTTTTTGGACTCTAGATGCCATTTAGAGCCTCATTGATTATGTAGTTTGTTGCTGTTATGTATTGCACTTGGTGCCATTTTGATATATTCACCCTTACATGGTATATAGATAGGCAATAGCATATTTTGTCTCTAATGTTTTGAAATCATTTTTGGAATTCTTAAAAATACCTTTTTTTTTCCATTAAAAATTGACTCTTTTATGTATTTTTTCAAAAACCAGTTCACTGAATCTGCTTTGATCTGGTTTCGGTTCAAAACCTGGTTTGAAGACCGGCTCTGAGTTTTAAAACTATGCCTGGTACAAGAATGAAACAGATCTCTCGCTTGTTTTAAATCTTCAACACTGAGATTTGCAGAAGTAACAAACTTCAGTGTTAAGGCGTGACACACTGGCTGTTCACATTCATCGTTCATACCTTCTATATCTAATATCTTTATATCAAATATTTATTATTGTGGATCCATCTATGTGTTATGTGTACGTTCACACATAGTCAACTAGGCTTTTTTACTAGTTAGTGTCCACATCGGGGGATTATTACTCTTGCAGATTGTTTGTGAAAGGAAATTTAAAGTGTGAATGGAGCATCCCCTGAGGAAGAAAGGTGTAGATTTCTCTTTTTCCTTTTTGTTACTAAAACGTTTCCAGATAACATCTCCCTAAATTTATATGGACATTAGAGTGTTAGATGAGAGCTTATATGTCGGGATATTGGAGATTTTGTTACAAATGTGAAACTTTTTGTTACATTCCACCACTACATAGGAGAGTGGTGAAATAGTAGGTCTATAGATAACCTTAAATATATATGCTAATTGATTTGACTAATTTATTCCACTTTTACTCCTCCAGGGTGCTAGTGGTGCTGTGAATGCCATTATCTTGTTGGATATATTTCTTTTCCCAAAAGCAGTTCACTATTTGAATTTCTTCATACCTGTTCCAGCAATGTTACTTGTAAGTCATGATTGTTATCTTGTATATTGCATATTGTACTTGGAAAACTGAGGCAGTTATGTTTTTCATATATTTGCATTCCTCAATTTTTTTGATGCGGAATAATTGTATTGGCAGGGGGCCATTATTATTGGTAGAGATCTTTGGAAGGTAAAGCAGGTATGTGTAGGACATTTAATAACCTTTCCTTTTGATCAATGTATAATTCACAAGGCAATTAGCTTCAATTCCTTTTGAATCTTGAATTAGTCAAGCTTGATTACATCTATAGGAGATTGCTCCAAATTGGCAGTCACTGTTTGCAAAACCATTACAAGTGTGTTACGATCAGACTGTTGCAGTTTTAAGAGCTTGGTTCTCTTCAATGAAGTAAACAGTGTCTGTTTGAAGTGAATTTACTTCAGCGAACATGTCATATTTAGCGCGCAAATTATTATTGGCTCGCAGTAGTGCCATAACTTCAATAGAAGAAGATAAATAAATAATGCACAAGGAGATCAGCATCAAGAAAGTGGACAAAGAAAAATATTTGAGCTTAATTTTCAAAAGATGAGGATTCTATTACACAGAAATCCTCAAATCTAAAAACTAGATGCATTACCATATTCTTCTTGAGAAAGTATGCAGTTTGAGAAAGGAGTTTTTGAAACAAGAAAATTGATTGAAGAAGTTATGCTCTTTGGAAGTTTGAAAAATGAGGATTATGCGTAGGTTTCTGTGAGAAAAAGACAATTCTGAAATAGTAGAAAGATAAATTTGAAAATTAAAGTTCATCATTGCAGAGCAGATATAAACCACATCCTGAAAAAATCACCCAAATGGATGTTAAATCTAAAGGTATGGCTGTTTAAAATGGTATTTTAAAACTTGGATTGAGTTGACTAGGACTCGGTCAACTCAGTCAAGCTGACCCCTAAACTCTTTGACTTGGTTTGGGAGGGAAGTTTGGTACCGAGCTAGACAAGTCAAGGCATGACTAGGTTGGTTTAATACCCACTTGGTTGAGTCAATCCTAGATGCTACTCCTGTGTGAATATTGAAGTACCTCTGCTTGAATATCACTATTTCAATAGAATTCTCAAACTCTCAATATTTCAATTTATGCAGGAATTTCGTGGACTAGCAAAAAAGGGTAGGGTTTCCATGGTCTTGAGGGCAAGGGAGTTTCAAGTGCTATAACTTTTTAATATATGTGTAGGGTCCAATGATAGTACATGGCCCAATCTCTCAAGACACCAAGGAGGCTTGATGCAATCCCACTTGAATATAGACACTTCATTACCTTGCTTCTACTTCTTTATATAGTTTATATCTAACCTCCTAGAAACTTTCTAATAGGCATGATCTTCCAGTAAACCACCTTAAAATTATTGGTTTTGCAATATATCTTCTACACGGGCATTATTTAATAGAGATGGCGTCAATACATAGCTATGTTGCAAGAAACGTGGTATAGAGGTCTGTTTCCGTACGGAAACGGGTACGAAACGCGGAAACGCGTTTGGTACGGCCGTGAAACGCGTTTCCGGCCGTACTGCCATGTTTCCCGAAACGAAAACGTGGCTAGTACGGTCGGAAATGCGTTTCAGGGCCGTACAACCGACGTTTCCTCATTAACTTGTGTTTTTTTAATTTGTTTTTTAATTTACTTTTAGGGTATGTTAGTGACTTCTTGTTGCTTCTAGATGCGTGTCTAAAGTTATAAAGGTGAATTTTTGCCCTAGTGTTGATATCAGTTCATGGTAATGTTAAATTCTTAAAGTAAAAGTGATATTCTCTTTTATTTTCATTTTCATCCTTTTAATTAAATTTTTAACGTTACCATGAAATGACTCAGGATGTTTGAGAGTGGTTTCGCCCTCATTGGATTTCATATGGAGAAAGTAGAATTTTAGATCTCACTCAAAATCCAGCAGACTTATTTGTTTTTCAGGATCGGGATTGGAGGGATTGCAATGTTTCCATTGGATTTTATCATATATTAGGGTATGGAACTTGTATTTAATCAAGAGAACCAAGCCCTCCATGCAGGGGAAAGTCCCAATAATCAAGATCATGTAGGGTACTAGGGTATGAAATGTGTATTTAATCAAGAGCACTAAGGTTGTTCAACTATGTAGGAGGAGACTCCCAATACAACAATGGTCCTTCTAAAGAATAGGATGTAGATGCAGAAAATCCTGATTTGGATCTCTCCCTTACAGCGTTATAGTCTTTATTGTACTTGCAGCCTCATATATTAATATAAATAAAGGTTGATTTTGAGATTTGAATATATAATAAAGGTTGCTTTTGGATATTCCGATATTTTTATTTTCATTATGTGATCATTCATGAGTAAATGTGATGTAATTAAATCTTAATGTTTAAGTGTAATAAATTATAATGTATCATTTATGCTTTATGATTGCATATATATATATATATTCGCGTTTCCCCGTTTCCAAAATTTGGGGAGGTCGCTTTTCGTATCGCTTCCCGTTTCGGAAACTCATACCCGTTTCCCCGTTTCGTGCAACTTAGATACATAGCAACCGATCTATCTACTTAAGGGGGTTAGGGTAGGATACTAACGTGATGTGATTCCACCCCTTAAAATTGTTGAAGAATCAAGTGCAATTAGGTGTGGTGTGATTCTTCTTGACTTGATAACAATTTGTGGTGTCTTTTTACTTTTCTTATTAGCTTAATCTTCTTCTTCTTCTTATTAATGTATGTGTGTGTACTTCATCAAATTGCTACCAAAAACATAAGAACAAGAACACAAGATGTTGGTTCTCTGCCAGGGAAAAAACCTCTTTTCTCTTGAGAGGAAAACCCTTTAGTAAGTTTATCTTATTGAGCTTCTTATTGATCAATGCCAAACTCTAGACCCTTGACTAGAATGTCCTCCAAGCACAAGTCAAGTCCTTTCTCCTTTTTGCACTTTGTTCCCCGACACTTCCTTCTTCCGGCACTTCGCTCCCAGACACTTCGTTCCCCGACACTTCATCCTCCTCCTTCCCGCACTTCATTCCCTGACACTTTGTCCTCCTCCTTCTGACACTTCGTTCTTCTTTCAACTGTTGGTACACCTTGTTGCACTTGCTCTGGATGAGATGCTTCTCTTCTATACTTAGAGATATCCTTCACTTATGTAGACACCTTCCTTCAAATGAGATCCTTCTTGAGATGTAGGTGTAGATTGAAGTGACTGTACAACGACCCTAGATTTTCGCACGTGTAGGAGGTTTACTTGATGTTGTATGCTCTTCTCTCCTTCGCTTGAGTACCCTTCTTCTATGCTTGAGTAGGAGGCCTTGTAGGCTAGATTTAGCCCCAAACAAAGAGAGATAGATGACTGTGAGTTGCTGCTGTCATAACCGCATTGACAACCCTCTGTTTCCTCGCAGGTGTGAATGCAGCTGCCCTAGAACAGACCTCTTAAACTCGGTTGTGTTCCCTTGTTCCTCACTGCACTTGGTGACCCTTTTCCTTCGCTCTTTTCCACCCTTTTCTAGTCCCTTTCTTTGCTGATTTCAGAGAGGATTGCTTGACGTTATAATGGAGTGGACAACCTCTATATATAGAGGACTGTCCCTCGTTTTAGGGCAACTTGAAGGCCGACTTGACATAAATAGCTTGGATTGCTTCTTTAGAGGTGTCTTTGCTTTGGAGGAGACTTGACTTTGCTTGGAGGGTTATTCTTTGACTCATATACAGGAGTAACATGCCCTTAAGGTCTTCAATCATTTTCTTTTGACTCCTTGACTCACCTATAGCACTTAACATGTGCTAGACCTATTTCAATGAGCACGAAACTCATTGACATATATTATAAAAATAATATTTCTTTTCTTCAATAAGTACAAATATCAAAAGTACATTTATGAAGACCGAACCTAGTTACATTTCCTTCAACACTCCCTCTTAACTAGGGAGGTATTCATACAACATTGCAAGGTGTTTGGCTATGTTTCAATCTTGAAGAATTCACATAAGGGGAACTGGATTGGCAATCCATCTATTATAGCATCATAGTAACCAACATTGTTTCCATGGCAAGGCCTTGACTGACAAATCTATCTCTTAATAGATCAGATCACAATGTTGGCGAGACCAATGACTTATAGACACCTTAGCCATTGTCTCTCAACTTGCATACCCACCCAAGTGTTCACTAAGTATGACCTTCTAGGACTATTCTTATCTTGGGTTCCCAACCCTCAAAGAATATCGGTCCTCTTGCCTACTCTTGTCTTGGATACCTTACACATCCTCAAAGAGTATCGGATGGCAGATGATCACCCAATCCTCCCATTTTTTCTTCCCAAGTGAAGACAAGAATGCTGTGTCTATCACTTCCTCTCAATTGAGGAAGATATGCCCAAGTATCCTCTGACAAGGTACTTGTCCAAGTTCCTTTGTAATTGGGAACTTGCTATAACTCCTTCTTAGCTAGGGACTTGTATCAACAACTTCTTCTTCGTGGGTCCTCCAGCTGGTTGATCTCCTTCCTTCCTTTGATGTCATGAAGTCTTTGTTCGAACTTCTACTTGGTAGGGCATCATGCATCGATCACTTTCCTTCCTGGTTCATCATGTCATTGCTTCCTTCGTGGAAAGTGGCCTTCTTGTCATATATCAGGTTTTCTTGTCATCTTGTCTATGCTTCAGACTACTCTTCACATGGATGCTTCTTTGTACTTGCTTGTTCCCATGCTTTGATCTAGTAGCCCTTCATGACCTCATCTTGATATTGCTTCAACATTAAATGGTGCTTTTGTTGCATGGCTTCTTCATCGCGACATCTTTGTAGAGTAGAATCAGTTATCTGCACCTTTCATATCTCCAAGGCCTTCATAGGTGTCAAGGGTCCTTTGATCTTTTCCTTTCTTAGTCAGAGTTGTCCTGCCTTCTTTTGAGAGATGTCTTCGATGGATCTTTGTCAGATAGTGATTCTTTGTGATCATGGTGTTCTTTACATGCTTGACCTCTTCTTTACTTGTTTCTTTTTGGATAGATTGGTCAACGACCTTATGCTCCTTGTGAGAGCACTTCTTCATTGCTTGCTTCTAGGACTAGTCAACATTCCTCTTTACTTGCTTCTTAGTCAAAAATCTTATACTCCTTATGTGAGTATTTCTTTTGTTGACCTTCATTGCATTGTAGTACATGCCTTCGAGCATGTCATTAGTGAAAGAGATTCTTTTCTACTTGACCATATCATAGAACTATTCCCATGACTCAATGATATAATAATAATAATAATAATAATAATAATAACATGACTAAACTTTGATGCATACATACCTCATCTTGATTCTCCTTTGATCATCTTAGCTTCATTTGGTTGTCATTGGTGTGGCCCTTCTTGCTTCATCTTAGCTTGCCTGCATATCATCCTTTTCTTGAATCCCATGAATGGGACTCCCAATGAGACATCTGCTTTTATGAGTCTTCTTTTGAAAATTCCATCATAGGATCGTGAAGACCCTTACCTTGCAAATGTTTCTTTCCTCTGGATGATGGAGGTCTTCTAAGATTCTTAATCATGATCAATTTTCATTCATTGTGGATGAGGTCCTATTCTAGGTATGCTCCTTCTACATGAATATTTTGAGCTATATCGACCATGCTCTTATATTCTAGAAGATATTTCTAACCATGCATTTTGTTCTCATTGATAAATGCTCTTTCTACATGAGTATCTAGAACTCTATGTGCTTCATGCTTCTAGATTCGAGAAGATGTTTCTAGCCATGCAATTTTATTCTATTCCTACATGCTCCTATCCTACTCAAAACTTTGAAAGAAGTCTTTAAGTAAAGAGTTTGACTTAGTCATAGTAGAGATCTGGAGGATCTTCCTTCTTTTACTTCTTTTCTTCTTCTTTCACCTCTTTAGTAATGTGAGGTTCTTCCCTCTTTCTTTTGTTGTTGTTGTTGTTCTTTAGTTTAGGACAATTCCTCTTGTAGTGTCCATATTCTTAGCATCCATAGCATTGGATTTTGGACATATATTTGTTGTTTGTTCTTCGTGGACCAAATTTGCCAAATTTTCCCTTTCTCTTGGCCATGGTAGCAAAAGCTTGCTCCTTTGATCCCACATCTTCCTTTGCTTTGAGTTTTGTTTCCTCTATCTTGCATAGAGACCACATTTCACTTAGTGGGGTGGCTTCCTTGTTTGCATATATGCTTGATGTGAAGTTGCCCCAATCTTCAGGTAGAGCATTGAGTACTATAGTTGTCATTTCTCTATCAGACATGACTTCCCCTAACTCTTGAAGTTGATCCCACATCTCATAGATCTTCATGAAGTAGGGAGCTATTCCTTCCTTTGATATCTTCATCTTGTACAATTCATTTCATAGAGATATCACTTCTCTAGCTGTGCTTACCAAGAATAGCTCTACTAGTTTATCATAGATTTTTTTTGATGTTTCAAGTTTGGAGACATAAGGAATGCGAGAGTCTTTGATGAATTCTATTAGAATCCTTTGAGCTCTTGTCTCATCCTTATTATACTTGTCTAAGGCTTGAGTTCTAGGAGTTAATTCTCCTTGAGAAGTAAATCAGTCCTCTTTTTCCATGCAAGAAAGTTATTGGTTCCTACCAATTTGTTGCTTTCCTTGCAAAACGACATTGATGTATATTCAAAAGGGGACATATACTTACTTGATAGATTTTGAGATGTAGTAGAATTTCTTTCTCCTTGAAGACTTGTTGGCTTGCCTTCCTTAGATCTTGATGTTCTTCAAGTTGTTTTCTCCAAGTGGCCTTGCTTGATGATGATATTTTCTTGAGGACTTGTAGCTTGATGTAGGTCCTTCTTTGATCCGCTCTTCTTGTAGGTGCCTTTGTGTAAGGCTCTTCCTCTTGCTTTATAGTCTTTCTTGATGAAAGATAGATGGTAGACCTTCTTTTCCTTCATGTGATAGAGACTTCTGGGCTAGATGTTTCAACTTTTGTAGATGTTCTTCCTTGATGCATGTTCTTGAGATGCCCTTCCCTTGATGTGTCACCTTAGGTCTGATACCATGTTGAAGAATCAAGGGCAATTAGGTGTGGTGTGATTCTTCTTGACTTGATAACAATTTGTGGAGTCTTTTTACTTTTATTATTAGCTTAATCTTCTTCTTCTTCTTATTAATGCATGTGTGTGTACTTCGTCAAATTGCTACCATAAACATAAGAACAAGAACACAAGATGTTGGCTCTCTACCAGGGCAAAAACCTCTCTTCTTTTGAGAGGAAAACCCTTTAGTAAGTTTCTCTTATTGAAGCTTCCAATTGATCAATTCCAAACCCTAGACCCTTGACTAGAATGTCCTCCAAGCACAAGTCAAGTCCTTTATCCTTTTTGCACTTTGTTCCCCGACACTTCCTTCTTCCAACAGTTCGTTCCCAGGTACTTCGTCCTCCTTCCGACACTTTGCTCTTCTTTCAACTATTGGTACACCTTGTTGCACTTGCTCTAGATGAGATGCTTCTCTTCTATACTTAGAGATATCCTTCACTTATGTAGACACCTTCCTTCAAATGAGATCCTTCTTGAGATGTAGGTGTAGACTGAAGTGACTGTACGACAACCCTAGATTTTTTCACGTGTGGGAGGTTTACTAGATGTTGTATGCCCTTCTCTCCTTTGCTTGAGTACCCTTCTTCTATGCTTGAGTAGGAGGCCTTGTAGCTCTAGATTTATCCCCAAGCAAAGAGAGATAGATGATTGTGATTTAACTGCAGTGATAACTCTCTGTTTCCTTGCACATGTGACTGCAACTTCCCTAGAACATACCTCTAAAACTCGGTTGTGTACCCTTCTTCCTCGCTGCACTTGGAGACCCTTTTCCTTCGCTCTTTTCCACCCTTTTCTAGTCCCTTTTCTTTGTTGTTTTTAGAGAGGATTGCTTGACGTTATAATGGAGTGGACAACCTCTATATATAGAGGCTTGTCCCTCCTTTTAGGCCGACTAGAAGATTGCTGGCCGACTTGACATATATAGCTCAGATTGCTTCTTTGGAGGTGTCTTTGCTTTGGAGGAAACTTGACTTTGCTTGGAGGGTTATTCTTTGCCTCATATACATGGAGTAACATGGCCTTAAGGTCTTCAATCATTTTCTTTTGACTCCTTGACTCACCTATAGCACTTAACATGTGCTAGACCTATTTCAATGAGAAAGAAACTCATGACATATACTATAAAAATAATATTTCTTTTCTTGAATAAGTACGAATATCAAAAGTACATTTATGAAGACTGAACCTAGTTACATTTCCTTCAACAGAAAGTTCATAGTGTAAGGATTAAGCTCAATTATTGTGTTAACTAGAATTTGCTAGTTGCAACTTTGACTTGACAACGTGTTGAGCTTACCCTTATGCTTGACTTGGTCTTAAATGATTAGGATATAATTGTATGGAAGGTTCTATCCTCAATGGGATTCACATGCACAACTATGATAAGGAGCTTGAATTTCCTTGATCCTGTAGAATTCATTCGAAACACATGCCCCATTGGATTTCTCCTCTTCTAGACGAACCTTTGGTTTTCTTTTGAGCCCATATCCTAGGGAGGAGGAACCTTTCTTATTGGATTCATCCTCCCCTCATTGATATATCCATGGTTTGAGTTTTCTTATTTCTTGGTCTGCAAAGAACACCCTTGAAGGCTAGAAAAGCACTAGCACAAGGCAAATAACATGAACATCAAGGTGATAATCGTTGTTGTGTCTAAAGTTGCATCAAGTCTTGTTGGTACCATTCTATGACCCCTTTTTCCCTCCCAAAACATGACCATTACCTACCTCTTTTCATCATTTATCCCTCAAATGCCTTGGAAATTGATTAATTAATAGTCTTATAGTTGTTGAATTGCATTTAAATTGATTTAAGGGTTTTTGTGTTAATAAATTAGGATTTTTGGGCAAAATGACTACAGGAAGTCCCAACAACCTGTAAATGGCTTATTGTTTGACATGTGGCATGACAGCCAGGCCAGAGCGAAAGGTATGGGTGAAAAGTGGAATGTCCAAGCATGGACAAGCACCTATCCCACAGCGGAAACAACCCTCCTACATGCGCGGTCAACCACTGGTCAACTATGGCATGTTGGCGACAAAGGCAACAACAGCACACAGTCACAGTGCAAACCGATTTTTAGTTGTTTCCTTTTTTTTATGTGTGTAAGCTAGGATAGAAACATTTTGTGTTTTGGTAAAAGCGGCAACAGCCGCCCATGGATGAACATCCATTTTCAAGGGATGTGAACCATATGTAAATATAAGTCCGAACTTGGTTATATGTTCGATTACGTTTTACGTTTTTACTTGTCGCTTCATGAACAGAGCTTTGATTTAATACAAATAAGACTTGCATTATAATCACAGTGCGTTTTTTTAATACGGTGATCGTGGGATAACAAGCTCGGTATACCAAGAACGCGGACGGGCCTTGCGTACATGGTATACAGATATCATTTTAATTGCGTTTACAGTGTTATTTTAATTACATTTTACAGTCAGAGCATTTGATTGGTATTTGATATTGATATATATGCACAGGGATTAAATCGATGTTTATATTCATGTGTTTATGAATGCGCTGTTTATATGTTTATGCATGCGTTTGAATAGACCATCATTTGGATCGTGAATTATATCCTGTAAGGGATTCGATCCAGGGTTGCCTTGTAAAGCACTGTCATGGACTGTATGCTTACGATTTTCACTTTGCATGATTGTAATAAATGTTCATGAATGTTGGGTACCATTGAACAAAGGTTTTATGTTTGGTGTTTCTGTAAGGAGACCGAAACCTTTAAATACAGTGATACATAGCATGTTATGAATTGTATCTTAGCTGATAATGATACATAGTTTGATGCTTAGTTAATATTTGATTGATAGTTTGATATTAAATCAAGTCACAGCATTGTAATTAGGAAGAGTAGGCTTAGATTAGATCCTTTATGTCTATATATTTTAGGCACACGCCTCTAAGTCTACGCACCCTAGTCGATAATAAATTTAGCCCAGTCTAGCACCCTAGATAGGACACTACATTTTGGCGCCGTTGCCGGGGAGGCGTACTTAAAGGATTGAAAAAAAATAAAAAAATTTCAATAAACAAAAATAAATAAAAATACAGTTAAAGTCATGTTCATTTATGCCTAGGTTTAGAGACAATCAGGGTAGATTCATAAGAACCCCCCACCATTCAAAAACTAACCCATCATCATTAGGAGCAGACTCTGTAAAGAATTCAACACGAGCTGAGGAAAATATCATTCAAGCATTAGAGGATAAACAAAAATCAGGGCAAAGACTTACTCTCATCGAAAGGCAAACTTTATTCATACATAAATCACAGAAGAAGGACTTTCCTAGGTCTGCCACACAAGGAGAAAGTAGCACAGTGACTGAACACCCTCCAAAGACTGAACACTCTTACCCTAATCGCCTCTTTGAAATAAGTGACTCTGATACAGAGAAATCTACTAAGATGGCTGAGGAAGGAGATGGATTAGCACCACATCAAAGACAGAGAGATGAGGAAGAGTCAACTTTTCCTTTTCCCATACAAGAACCACAGGAAGATGATGAGATCAAAATGAAAAACATACCCCCATCAGTGCTACCTAATTTTTATGGTATGGCTTCAGAAAATCCGGACTCATTCTTGTTCGAATTTAACATTTTATGTCGGACATATGGCTATACTGATGATGCCCAT
>APFE031672675.1:0-10474 GCA_000404065.3 Pinus taeda | reverse complement strand
CTAAAGGGTAAGTTAACCACTACACCAATCCTTAGAGGCCCAAACTGGGCCCTTCCTTTTCATATTCATGCTGATGCCTCACACAAAGCCATAGGAGCAGGCTTAGGTTAGGAAGAGGAGAAATTTCCCTATGCCATCTATTTTATCAATAAGAACCTGTCAAAGGCTGAGCTAAGCTATACTGTGACCGAAAATGAACTCCTTACTGTTGTGCATTCATTAAACAAATTTAGGCATTACATTACAAGCTATCAAACATTTGTGCATATTGATCATGCTGCAATCAAATATTTAATGAACAAACTAGATGTGAATGCTAGAATTATAAGATGGTTGCTTTTATCACAAAAGTTTGATCTAACTATTATTGATAAGCCTGGTAAGGAAAATGTTGTTGTTGACTTTCTATCTAGGATGAATCTGCCTGTAGATGAAGAAGGAATGGTGGATGACCACTTACCAAATGCGAATTTGTTTTCTATTTCAGTTCTCTCCCCATGGTTTGCTGATATAGCAAACTATTTGGTATCAACACAGTTTCCACCAAAATTTCCCTCCAAAGAAAATACCAAGACAGTTAGGAAGAGCGCCCCCTTCACCTGGATTGGGGGAAATCTGTTCAAACTTGGCCTAGATCAAATCTTGAGAAAGTGTGTAAGGGAAGAGGAAGTCTTTGAAATCCTTCTAACCTGTCATGATGGGCCTTGTGGAGGTCACTTTGTAGCAAAGAGGACAACATTCAAAGTGTTGCAAGTAGGTTATTATTGGCCTACTCTTCATCATGATGTGAAAATTTACATTAGTCAGTGTAATCAGTGGTAGAGGATGGGAACGCCTACTCCAAGATATGAAATGCCCCTATAACCTCAAGTGACTTTTGAACCATTTGACAACTAGGGCATGGACTTCATTGGGCCTATCAACCCTCCTTCAAAGCAAAAACAACACATCATTGTGTGCACTGATTATTTGACTAAGTGGGCCAAAACGAAGGCAATTAAGGCAGCAATAGAAGAGAAGGTTGTTGAGTTCCTAAGGGAGAATATATTCTACAAATTTGGGTACCCTAGAGAGCTAGTCACAAACCAAGGCAACCAGTTTACCTCCAGCATGATTGAAGAACTGCTCAGCCATCACAAAATCAAGCATAGGACCTCCAATCCTTATCATCCACAAGCTAATGGGCAAGTGGATGTGACCAACAGGGCACTGGAGAATATCTTAACCAAGGTAGTGAGCAACAACAGGAAGGATTGGGCATAGAGACTAGTTGAGGCCACCTGGGCCTTTAATACAACATGGAAGGTCACCACTGGATTTACACCCTATGAGCTGGTCTATAGGAAAAAGGCTTTGCTGTCCATTGAGTTCGAATATAACACATTGAGGATGGAAACCCAACTAGATCTAGATCTTACTCATGCACAACAAGAAATATTGTTCCATTTGAATGGCTTGGATGAATTCAGAATGCAGGCCATCCTACATACATAGATAGTTCAGCTTCAGAGGAAGATTTGGCATGAAAAACATATTAAGGAGAAGCAATTTCAAGAGGGAGACTGGGCATTGTTATATGACTCTAGGTATAAAGACTTCAAGGGTAATCTAAGGACAAGATGGCTCAAACCTTATGTGGTGGAAAGAAGCCATGATAATGGTTCAGTGCAAATCAGAACTATAGATGAAGAATCCATTCCATTGCTTGTTAATGGACACCGATTGAAAATGTACAAGAGACCTTTATCAAAACAGGAGTTCATTGACAATATCAATAAGACAGTGATGACGGTGGAGCAATTTCCAACTCCTCCCTCATTAGGGCACTGAAAAAGAGAAAAAAAAAAAAGGATTTAGGTGAAAACCTCCATTAGGCGCCTGAGTCCCATCTTTGGGTTGAAAACCTCGTGAAGCGGCCCAAGGATGAGAAAAAATGAAAAAGAATAAGAAGATACCTGGGTGAAAACCTTCCTGAGGTGCCCAGGGCAGATATCTAGGATGAAAACCTCTCTGAGGTAGCCTAGGTGTTTATATATATATAGATAATAATAATAATAAAAGAAAAAAAAACATAATTGCTATTTGCAGGTGGGTGAGAAAGAAAATCAAGGAGCAAAGAGGAGATCCAAAGGGAACCCTGCCTCACATATATTCATCTTCTCCATTCCTTACCATGTATCCCTCCATCAATTCCATTGTTTTTCACTTCATTGCTTCAATTCATGTGAAGATTGTGTTTTCTATAGGATCCCCTGAATGGTAGATTGATTAGGTTCCCAAAATTCATACTAGACATGATCTAACAAATCACCGCAACCACTACCATCATCCATGCATCCACACACACTCCTACTCCCTTTTTCCATTCATTACAGCATCCTCACAACCCTAGCCAACAACAGGACATTCTGTGGGAAATCCGGTGGTAGCCTATCCACAGAATCTCAATCATCAGCTATAGGTCTTCACTAGGATGATCCAAGAGCTCCACAACAGCAGTAGCAGCATTAGATCTTCAATCACAAACACCTGCAACTACTAATAAATGATCAGTAGACAACATAGGAGGAAGACAAATGACCATAAACAACACCTCTGATCTTTGACCACTACAACATGGCATCAAGACCATAGGTAAGTATCCCAATCATTCACTCATATGAATCATTTGATCAAAAGTTGTAAAGGTTAAGAGGTAGTTGTTTTATAAGAAAAAAGGTGGCAAAAAGGAAATTCTTTTTAGAAGGTGAAGAACCCACAAAGGATAAAAATGGAGTAAGGAGGGGCAGTCTGCCATACCCATGGAGTGAGGTAGGCTACCAACTCATCAAATATATCTCATATGAGGGTAGATACAGTGTTGTTTATGGCTACCATTTTAGGATGCTTGAAGAACTAAGATTTGGGGTAGAAACACCTGTTCACTAAAGACTCAACATACCCTATTTCTTGATGCAATCACTCATAGACTCCAACAGAAAAGTAAATATAGGGAATTCCCAACAGTTAGATCACCATGGGTTGATCAGGATCCTCATTAAGGATGCCCTCCAAAACCTCAGCATCCCTATAAAATGGTTAGTCTTCAGACACTTACCAACAGAGGATGACATCAAAACCCTCATCTATGATGTTAGTCCTTTTGTCAGTGAGCAGGAGGCAAAAAAAGAAGAAAAAGGTATAGAGCTACATGGGGATAAGATGGATGAAGAAGAAACTAATACAGAGGATGATGCTGAAACAAAAGAGGAAGAAGGCATTGAAATAGAGGGGAAATAACAACAAGAGGAAGAAGATAAGAAAAACAACGAGGAAGAAGGCACTAAAACAGAAGGGGAAGAACAGGAAAAACAACTAGCATGTATGGCCAACCTCTCCTTGGAGGCCATCCAGTGTAGGATGCCAACTAAATTTTATGCTCCTTACCTCAGAGAACAATGGTTGCAATTTCAAATTAAAAAACTATCATAGAGGGGCACCATGCTATTTCAGGACTACAGGCAGTTTATTGATCTTTGTGATCAAAGTGCACTAGAGGATGGGGCCAAAATGGCTGAGTTTTACTTGCACAACATGGCCCTCATGGACATGACTATTTGGGATCCCAATGCAGAGTTGGGAGATCTATAATTAATAGGTTTGGCATCATCGATGAGCCATGAGAAGTCAAGGGCTGCAGAGATGAGAAGAATATTGGCCAGAGAGAAAAATGAACCTCTTTTCATCAGAGCTGAACAATCAAATCCCATGGCCCTAATCAACACCCATAATCTAATTGCAAATGATCCTCAGTTGGCCCCTAGATATCTTTCTGCCCAAGAGCAAGCAATTCCACATTTTGAGTATATGTTTAGGCTGCTAAGAGATGATAATATGCATGTCTGCTAGAGGGGATGGAACACACTACCACACAACTTGAAGATCAGAGAATATCACTCCCCTCAAAGGTTGAGAGAAGCACTCAACATGACACCTATGTATAAGCAATCAATGAAAAGGTTGAAGGTAAATTGGATAGGCCTAAAATTCAGTCCACCACAACTCCTATGGATGCTAGAAGGGAGAAAAGAAGAAGTATAAAGGAAAGCGGGCTTCTATAAACAAGAAGAAGAGACCACATCAGAAGCATGGGATGTCAGAGAGGCTACCAAAGCCATGAAGGACATGGAAATTGACTAAGTTGCTCAGAGGATGAGAAACACTTTCAGTAGGGGGTGATGACGAGCCTCATCATTGGGTAATTATATGGGCCTTAATTGGCCTTAATTCACCTCCTGGCTTAGTCAAACGAACTATTCTCACAACTTATTGCATACTTTTGATTATATTTTACTTATGATATGAGTTAGAGTTGGATATTTTGCTCTGTGGTCTAATGTGCACGTAATGCAGGAATAAAGGATAAAAGCAAGTAATTGTGGCAAAGACATTGGTAAAGACTCGAATGGGACAAGGGAGAGTAAATTATAGGAGGTAAATCCTCCTCAGTTACTACCCCTCCATTCGAATTTTCCTCCATCATCTCAGAGTCCAAACAACCAAATCATGGGACTAGAAGACAACCGAGCAAGTGAAAAGGACAAAAAACAATCTATTTTGAGTTGGGAGCCAAGCCTCCCTAATTGGAAGGAATTTGTTAGAGACTTCAGATGTATAAGTAGAGAGGCTTAGGACCTCAGTAGGATTCAGACTTCTATTGTAAAAACTCTACTTTATTTATGAGCTACAAGGATTGTGAAAATTTGTTCTGTAATCCATGGTTTTCATAATGAGAATGAGTTTTGTTTTAAGCCAACTCTGAGTTAACTCAGAGGGTTGAAACTCTTGGGTTAGGGCCCAACCTGAGTAGCCAAAGCTCCTCTTTATTGTACTGTTATGCTAGCATAGACTCATGTTTTCTATTCATTTGCTTAAATAACATAGATTCATGGTTTTCTGTTTTATTTTCTTAAGTAGCTTCATTTTCATTACAACAATATAACGTAGATTATTCATGTTTTTTTTTGTTCATTTGCTTCAATAGCTAAAATTTACTGTAGTTTACTTCCATTTGTGCCTTCTTTCAGTTTACAGGTTAGTTAGGAGAAAATATTACCATAAGGTTGTGCACAGGTGTCTCGGCCTCATCTCTTCCCTCTGGGACCATGACTTGAGGAAGAGGCCCTTCAGCAACCCCAAAAACACATGTTTTTGGTTCTCGCATGAGCTATGGAGTTTGCTGTTTGATGCAGTTATTTGTTCACCCTCACTGGTTTTTCTATCATTTCCTTTGAAACCTCCTTTAGCACGTTATTCATGCATCACTTCCTCGCCGTCTGATCCACAACAAACCTTCACAATCACCGTCCAATTCATTATTTTCTCCAACTATTGCCTCGCATGGAGTCTTCCACTTACTTTATGCGCTTTAATCTCCACTATCGATCTGTCTCTTGATCTGATGGCTATTGTGTCACCTCAACACTTTATGCGCTTTAAACCCCCACTGTTGATTTGTCTCTCCTGATCCAACAACTATCGCATCACCCGATCTCCAATTAGCTTGGTCGATCTCCACCGTTGATCAGCCCTGCCTGATCCAATGGCTATCATACAATCTCGTGTGGATTATTGCATGACCATTATCTGCCCGAGAGCATGCGAGAAAAGTGGTTTTCCCATGCTACGTGTTACACAATAAGGCTAATCTCGTGAAATTTCAGAATTCCGCTTATGGCATTGAGGGCGCACGAGAAACTACTTACCGCCTTAGAAACCCGCTCCATCATTTCCGCACATTTATTTTCCCCGTCATACGATCTCTGCTGTCTATCCTCTGGTTAATCTTGTCCATCCATCTCTTGACTTAATCCATGCGATAAGATCTCAACCTTCATCACTTCGTTACCTTGTTCGTCCATCTCTTGACTTAACCTCCACAATAAGACCTCAGCCGTTCATCCTATGCATTCATCTTGTTCATCCATCTAGTCACTTAACCCTTTGCGATAAGATCTCCGTCATTCATCTGCTTCGTTACCTTGTCTGCCCATCTCTTCACTTAATCCCTCGCGATACGATCTCCGCCGTTCATCTGCTTCGTTACCCTGTCCGCCCATCTCTTGACTTAATTTTTTGCGATAAGATCTTCGCCGTTCATCTGCTTCATTAACTTGGTTCATCCATTTATTTGCTTAAGCCCTAGTGATAAGATCTCCACTATCCATCTTCTGCTTGTTGATCGATCCAATGGTCCCTATGCGCTACTACGTCCTTACATCCTCCTTTCATTGATTTCAACCTTTGATTTCTCTTCCGCTTGAAAACCGATTTAACTTAAGTTTCTTTACTTAGACCTTAGTATAGTTTAATGCTTTTTACCTTCTGCAACTTTGGTAGCAGAATTAGGTTAGTGATTTCTTTAGAAATTCTGCTTAGCATCGTTGTTTTATTGGTTAATTAGGTTATAGTGTGGTTTAGAACTACATGTTGTTTTATTCATTACTGTAGTAGAGCAGCTCTCTCTTAGAATAGGTTTTCTCTTATTCCATCAAATAATTGAGCTTCTTCTGACCTTATAGAAGTCTGGCTTGGAACCCCTGGGGTCTCTTGCTATATAAAAAGTGACAACAGGCAAGACCTTCACTTCTACTTGTGAATATAGCACTGTCACCTCCAAGTTTGTATGAACCCCGAGTTGATAAGTAAAGCTAGTAGCCCTGGGAGTTGCATAATTCTTGTTGCAATACCTAGGTTCATCAACAATCACATACGGAATAGTCCATACATCAATGCGTAAGTAAAACTACATACATTGCTAAAGTACCCAGAATAGTCAAACTACAATAACAACATCTGCATGAAACGTGTTGGCTTTGATATATTATATAAAGTGAAAGTTCCATCCATACATACAACCATGACATCCACTAGCCCCAATAGTGGAATGTTATGGTCAACACCGCCTACTCTTTCAAAGAAATATGCTCGCTCTGCACTGTGGGGAAGCCAAGGCTTGTCACAATACTCTCTGAACCCTCTCTCCTGTTTTATGAGTTACAAGGTTCTATTTATAACAAAGGGTGGGGTGACCCTTGACATCCCCCTTTATGACTCTTGGACTACCCTCATCACTGTTTACATTACATATGACTGTTTGTATTCTACTAATGACACTTGGAATTTCACTTTACATCATGTTTACAAAAATGATGCATTTTCCACATATACCCATGTGGGACAAAATCAGCTTGAGTCAGCCAGACAAGACACCGTTAAGACTCAGATGAATATGGAAAAACCACCTCATAAACCTTCTCTCCGTGATCCTCAGTGACGAAATGATGCCATGCTTGATAATGTGCAATGGTGTCCACACACTCTTTGATGATGTTCTTCTGGAAATGAACTCTTGCCTTCATTTCTTCTACGTATATTGATTTGGAACCTCGGTCCAACTCATCCTGTAACATGCATAGCTTAGTCTCGAGAAAGGTCGGACTGATGATGTACATCCTCATGTTATCTGCGTTGACTTGCAAATATGCGCTGGTGGCGTGAGCATCAACTGATTAAACTACGCATCGAACTGCAGACTGACTTGGTTCTTCTCTTTGGCCTCAGTGAGCCTACCAATTAACAGGGTGCCATAATTTCTCACCATGACATCCAAACTCCTATACAACCGTGCATACGAAGCCTCAATACTAGTGATGAGCGGAGGAGTTCCTCATAGTTCTAGATCTGACTCCGGATGTGTGCTTTGTCCAACTCCACCTGTAACATCATCATCTTGTGCAGGTGAAGCGAGGCTGCCTTGTACCTCATTTTCCATGTTTGTACATGGTCCAGGTGGATATTGGTGGCTCTCACCTATTCCACTTGGACCCCCACCATTGTTTCTTTCAGTTTTTTCAGTTTCCTTAACTGTAGCACAATTTGCTATTTTTGACAGTTTTTCGAGTCCTAAACTTTCGAAGCTGTTCTGAGGCCCTAAACAACGTTTTTGGGGAAAACCACTCGTGGGAAAATATAAGTTTTTAACTTGATATTCATTGTCAACCATTGTAGTCCTCAAATAGATCTTTCTAACAAGGTATCGTGTGCATCAAATGGAGATCGTATGCCAAAGTTATGACCGCGGAAAGTTGATGTAGTAACTCACCCCAACGGGACCCATAATTTGGTGTTTCATCTCCTAAGGTTAGGTTTTTGGATGGTTATGGTTTTCCATTGTTTCTCAATAATAAATAAGCCTTTAAGCCTCATTGTAACCCAGTTCAGAGGCACGTAGCCACTGCATCTCTTCTCACAGATAAGCTACCATCGCCCGAGCTAATTTATTTCCATTATGTATGTAACCATATCTCAGTTCTTTGATATTAATGAATTGAATTTTTATTTCCATTGCCTCTCCATGTGTATGGTTATATTTGTAATTTGTTGCGTTCCTGTTTAAATTCGGATCAATGGTATTAGAGCGGTCTGCTATTTCTTGATCCTTCTTTGCATGTCCCCAACGAGGTCGAGGTATAAGGAGTTAAGGCTCGAATTGGTTGAACCTTTGCAAGAGCAGCCTCACAAACCATGACAACTGCCCATGGGGGAAGAAAAGAAAGACGAGGGAGTAGGAGATTCGATCAAAATATTGCTCGAGGAGGCCCTCAAGAAACAAAGGAATGCGATGATGGATAAATTTTCCCAGATCCTTCAATGGTTGCCCACCGGTAGCGCATCCACATCCAACAATCACTTTGAAGGCACCACTCCTTTTAAGATACAAGTAAAATTTGACACTCCCATATTTGAGGGCCAAATAGGTGTAGACGCTATAGATAAAAGGTTAAATCTGCCAGAAGGATATTTTCTGTTCGTGATTTTTCTAGCTGGGAAAAGATTACTTTTTCTCTTCTCAAATCCGCCCCCCACATCAAAGACTGGTGGGAAATCTGTTGTCCTTTGAGATAACCTAAATTCAATTAGTTATGCCAAAGCATCTATAATGTTTTGTTGTTTTAAATGATAGGATCACCGTGAACTATTTATAAACAGATGCTTTATACTTAGACATATTTTTGATAAAATTAAGGCTTGTTCTTTAAC
This sequence comes from Pinus taeda, assembly GCA_000404065.3. NCBI lineage: Eukaryota > Viridiplantae > Streptophyta > Pinopsida > Pinales > Pinaceae > Pinus > Pinus taeda. Next base: position 1,393 of record APFE031672675.1, on the reverse strand, counting down.
TGCACATGGTTATTTTAATTTTAGAGGGATGGATAAGTGGAATATGGGTAAGTGTAATTGATTACTATTCAAACTGATTATTTAATCATCTATAAGAAGAAATTAAGAAAACAATGTTTCCTTAATCAACAAAATATAAATAGACTATCACAAAGATCTAGTGCAATTTATGCTCAAAGAGGAATTTACAATAACAAATAGTTTGTAAATTTATCTCTTATTTAAATTACAACTTCATAGAGGATCCAAAATGAAACTGAAACTCAATTAAATTTTAAATCGGATAACTGCAAAAGACATGATTTATATGAAGAAGACATAATGAATAAACAATATGAAATACAACTCATTGAGAGACATACCATATGAGGCAAATCCATAATCTTTTATTATCTCAAAAATGCTCCAGCTTAGTACAAATTTTCTTAATAACTTGTTCAAGGGTTCAACCTTAAATACTTCGACATAATGAAGTATTTAAACAAAATTTACTAAAATATTACAATTAATGCGTGAGTGACACGCCATCCTATTATTAAACTTGAACTAACAAAAAAAGAAATAATGCGATCAAGGGGAATGAATCTGGTGAAGTGATCTAGACATCTGGCCTTGCTTTGGAGGAGAACAATTGCTGAGTGGCAACTATTCAGGTGCTGCGCTGGTGAAGCTGACCTGTTTTTTCTTAATCCCGGAATTCACGCAATTTATCCCTGTAGGTTTTAACCCCGTACAGAAATTACCTGCATATGAATTCTAAAATATAGAAAATAAAAATGCGAGATCATAACACATAAATCACATACACACAGATATTTTCCCCTGGATCCCAAAATCGGGACTACTAGCGTGATTTTTCATTATGTTCCTTTCAATGTTATAATACATATTTATACATGCAGAAGCATCCAATACCATGGACCAAAAACCATCGCATCCAATACCATGGACCGAAAAACCATCGCGTCCAAAACACATGTGAAAAAATCATACACAAAACCATAGGTGGGTCTGCCCAACCTAACATAGGGTCCAAAATCAAAATTTTCCGGGGCGCTACCCCAGACCCCATAAAGTGGGGTTACAGGTACCCCTCAAACCTCCTGCTAACTACGTGGAAAGAATATAACACAACCCAACGTTCTCCCACTTGTTGTTTTCTTTCCATAGGGGGCCACAGGAGAGCTTAGTCATTTGTCCAACCCTAAAACGCCCATTGTTTCTCTACACCAAGAGAACTTCTCAGAGCTCACAGATTTTGTCAATGCATCTGCAGTATTCTTCAAAGTGTCCACCTTTACCAGCAACACCTTTTTGTCTTCTATCATTATCCCTCACAAAGTGATACTGAACATCAATGTGCTTTGTCTTTGAATGATAAGCAGGGTTCTTT
>APFE031672665.1:144204-177889 GCA_000404065.3 Pinus taeda | reverse complement strand
CAAACAGAGGCTGAAGCAGAAAAGGTTACAGGTGCTGATACATCAGAGGAGGACTCAGTGGTTGAAGTCATATTGGAAAAGAAGATACCACAACAGGCACCTCAGCAGGGTGAATTAAAGAAGAAGACACCATGGGTTAAAACTTCAACATATCATCACCCACATCACCCCGCAAGACAACCATCAAGATGGCAACCAGTTAATCCCCAGGGGGGGTGGAATGATATATACCTAGGGGGGGTAATATGGGGTACCGAGGAGGTACCCAAGGTAATAATGTAATAATGGGATGGGCCATAGTAATAAATAAGGTGGTTAACCCATGTCATGTAAGGGACCACAAGTAGTTAATAATAATGTAAGGGGCCCATGGTATTAGTTGATAGTATGAGGAAACCATGGTAATGATGCATGGTATTGTATGTATGAGGCCTTTATAGAGGCTAGAGACTCCACATGGAGAGATATGAAGAGAAGTATTCTTGTATGAACAGGCATATGGCTTGTGGAGTATTCTCCTTCCTTAAGGAGTGATTGTATGGTGTTGCCCTACCTTAAGGGTTTGATAATAAAGAATCATTCCTATCTTATTTCTATCTTGTTATTCTTGGGTTTATTTATATTTTCATATATTTCTGGGTTAGATTTACAACAATTGGTATCAGATTTACAACAAGTGGTATCAGAGCACTTTCTTGGGCAAAAAAGTGGAGAATTTTTTTGTTTTTGCGGGATTTCAGGGGCGGCGAGTTTTCAGATCAGATCTGTACATTTTGGTGCAAGATCTCCAAAATATGATTGTAGATCTAGATTCCATATGAAAAAATACCTAATTTCAAAAAAAAAATCGGCTGAATCGGAGTCCGGATGAAGGAGATATTGTTGATCTAATAATTAGTGGGGTTGCAGACAATTTTTCAGGGCAGCGAGTTTGCGGCGCAGATCTGGATGTTCTGGTGCAAGTTCTGCAAGATCTAATTGTAGATCTGGAATCTTTGTGAAAAAAAACCTAATTTCAAAAAAAAAAATCAGTTGAATCGGAGTCCGGATGAGGGAGATATCGCTGATTTAAAATCAGCTCTTTTTTGCAGAAATTTTGGGTGACGGCGGGAAAGTAGTCCTAACCCAAGAAATATATGAAAATATAAATAAACCCAAGAATAACAAGATAGAAATGAGTCTTTATTATCAAACCCTTAAGGTAGGGCCCCTTAATGCAGGAAGGGAGACCGTTGGCCTCCACAAGCCATAGTATGAACAGGCACCTCAGCAGGGTGAATTAAAGAAAAAGACACCGTGGGTTACAACTTCAACATATCATCACCCACATCACCCCGCAAGAAAACAACCATCAAGATGGCAACCAATTAGCCACATGGGCAACAACCCCCGCAGGACAGATAGAGAGGAGCAAAGATCCACCTACTACACATCAACAAAGAAGAGCTGCCACGGTCAACTTCCATATCAAGCGAGCGAGGCACCAACGAGATCGAGGGTTCACCTTTCTCTTGGATGGCTAGATGCACGTGCATGGTATCAGTGGTCTACTCTTTTGAGTAGATCTTATTATTTGTGTTCTTCCCATGTTTCGGGGACGAAACATGCTAAGGGGGTGGAATTTTATATACCTAGGGGGGGTAATATGGGGTACCGAGGGAGGTACCCAAGGTAATAATGGGATGGGTCATAGTAATAAATAAGGTGATTAACCCATGTCATGTAGGGGACCACAAGTAGTTAATAATAATGTAAGGGGCCCATGGTATTAGTTGATGGTATGAAGACACCATGGTAATGATGCATGGTATTGTATGTATGAGGCCTATATAGAGGCTAGAGACTCCACATGGAGGGATATGAAGAGAATTATTCTTGTATGGACAGGCATATGGCTTGTGGAGTATTCTCCTTCCTTAAGGAGTGAATGTATGGTGTTGCCCTACCTTAAGGGTTTTGATCAATAAAGTGAATCATTTCTATATATATTCAGTTCTTGCTATTTATTGGGTTATTTCTGTTATCATAATATATTTCTGGGTCAGATCTACAACAACAGATCTACAAATTCTAACTCATAACTTTGCAGCTATTTCAGACATCAGAACATACCCAGATCATAACATTCATACAATAAACATGTGTCAATAGATCTAATCTATCCATAATCAAACCATATAAAGATAATCATTCCAAGCCTTGATATCCTGTTCCATCTTTCATCATCCTCCACATGAGTGCAACCTTCGTTCAGATCAAGCAAGGCATCACCAACCCATAACCAGCATTTGGATCTCACACTTAATCAGATGTTCATCACTTGCTCACTCTTGCACACCCTCTTGGCCTAATGATCTTCTACTTATATAGGTTTAGGCTTCTCTCAATACCATGGTCCAAAACCATGTAGAACCAATACCTTGGACCCAATACCTGGGGTCATCATTTCGAACCAAATACCATGGACCAAAACCATGGTTTCTGACATGTACGTGCCTTTCCTTCTGTGAACCTACGTGTGTACGTGTATGCGCCTTTTGCTCAGATAACCCGCGTATATACGCACTTTCATCATGGTCAACCTGCGTATATCTCTCTCTTTACTTGCTGCACTATGATTTGTCCTCTAAGTGAGTTGCCATCACCTGTATCATACCTCTGAGTGAGTTGCCATCGAGGACAACACTTGAATCATAATGCCAACACATCAAAAAATAATTTCCAAAATAAAGAGCTAACTACAAGTTTATCTACAAAATTCACACACTTAGAGTATATGTTCAGGTAAAAATTTCAACTTGAGATACAACAAATTTTTCCAAGAAAGGTGAAGTATAAGCATTAAAATTTCCTAAAAATGATTCTACTAAGTAGTTTCCAATTATATTGTTTCTATACACAACTGGTTCATTTTCTCCTTCTATCTCTGTGACTATGTACTTTTGATGTTTTTTGCGATCAACCCTTATTTGATTTATCTTGCCATTATAGGGAAGCCACATGTGAGACCAATCAGTTGCGAAATAACCATGAAGATTTTTTGACCAGTCTCTACTAAGGATTAAGTCGTAGAACTCGGGACTATCAACTACAAGAATGTTAATGACTTGAAAAACTTTGGGGTTTGATGAGAGTCTGATAGTAACTTGATTAAGTTCCCCAACAGATTCGACTTGAGATTGATCTAACTGTACAATGCGTACAACAAATTTTTGAGGCTAAACATTCAACTTTGCACAATTGTTCTAGCTAAAATGTTAGATGAAGCTCCCGAATCAACTAAACAGTTGTGTAAGTTTCTATTAAAAAATTTAAAAGTAAGGAGAAATGGAGGAGTATAGGATTTAGATCTTCCTCCAATCAAAGCAATGTCAGTTGGATCAATTTTGTTTAAAGAGGTGCTAGGGGGTCTTCTCATTTCTTGGGCAACTTGTGAGATCACAGCAACAGGAAGAGGTGAAGTAGGTACTACTTTGAGTTACTTAAGGAGTAGCTTCTGCTGATGTTTCAACTTGTTAAGCTCATGAAAGGTGATGTTTTCCCTAGTATTCTTCATATCATCAACAATATTATATTCCATTTCATCAAATACTATCAAGATTTTAGTTGAAGGTGAAGAATTCAATTGAGAAGGAGTAGTTTGAGTGGATTTTGGTGAAGATTTTTTACCTATTGTTTTGTCCCTTGGAGGTGGCGTTGAAGCCTTCTGCTTTGGATTTGTTTATGGAAAATCAATAGGGTTTTTACTTCAGGTGGCAATAGGCAGTGCTTCTTGCGTTTCTTCATTGGGAAGTATAAAATCCCACATTCCTTGTAACTCTGCCACTTCTTCATCATCTTTTTGTTCTTCATTCGTTGAAACTTCATCTTCCCCTCCATGTAATTCAGCGTTTGATATAGAATTTGGAGGTTTAGGATCAGCATGGGAGTTCCTTTTAAATGGTCTAAAATATTTCTTAGAGGAAGTCTCTACTACCTATTTTTTAATATCAACCATTTGATTAGACATGGTTTTCAGGAATTTTTGCAAACCTTCAAGATCAAAAGGATCTTTTGGTGGTTTCTTCTTGGATTCATCCCTAAAATTCACTTTCTTGGATTTTCATTCTTCTAATGCATTTTTCTTATCTACAACTAGAATGTGTTTTTCTATAGCTATTGCCTCTTTAATATTTTTTGCCAAAGTTGGTTTGGTAGCTCTATCGATGAAAATAGCTATGGTTGAAGGGAAAGCAGAAATATACCACTCACTTTGGACCTCATTGATGGGCTTAGATGTCGCTGGTATCTTATTCAGTAATTTATTGAAGCGAGTTGAAGTCTTTTATTGGTTCTTTAGGTTCAGCTTTCAAATTGGAGAGATCATTGATTAGGGTAGCCATGGATCTATCATGTCCAAATTTAGTTACTTGGTGCGAGTTTGGGACAATCGTATCAGTGGTTTCTGTTATGATCACCTTGCCTTTAATTTTGTTGGGTTGTTTGCTCACTTTTGTTCTGCTAGGTATAGGGACATCAATGGTCCTTGCTCTCAACTTGTATTGTTTGTGTACCTCATACACAGCAGTATCATAACCTTGTTTTAAATCAAAAGACTCACCAGATTTAGTCTGAAATTGATTCACATCTTGGTATTCCTAGTCTTCTCGAGTCAGAAAAATTTGTTGCTCATTTTTTGAATCTATCAAGTTCATGTGAGTTTCATCTGTCAGCTCACTGGATGTGGATGCTTCCGCATAGTTTTCTTGGAAAGGAGGCCTAATATCATGGTCGGGACTAGCCCTTCCAGCGTTTGGGTTTTGAGTTTTTTGGAAATTTGGGTTCCTTATGGCATTGGGTTGTTGTCCTTCCCACGATGTTTTCCTCTCAACATTCTCTACTCTGTCTCCTAGCCTATGGATGCCAGTGATAATAGCATCTAGCTTCTAGTCAAAGGCTGAGGGTTCTTCCTTGAAGGTGGTTCTTCTCTCAGTTCTGGCACTGTTTCTTTTGGCAATTAGATTTGCCTCCACACTAACAGCAACGTTTTGCATTTCTGCAAGGCTTTGAGGGGCTCTTTCCCTTAACTGATAGGCCATTTCAGAATCAAAACTATTAGGGAATTTGTACAAAGCAAGATCAGGTGGTGGTCTCAAGTTCTGTGGTATTGCATTATAAACATTGTTAAATCTTGCACAATAGTCCAAGACAGTCTCCTGGGGGCCTCTTTTGATGTTGTCATATTCAGATAATATGTGCAGGGGGTCTTTATTTTTCTCCCATCTGTTGATAAACGACTCGTATAAGGCTTCTAGGTCTGCTATGGAATTGGCTGGGAGTGCTCTAAACCAAGTCCTAACGTCGCCTGTTAGACTTTGAACAAAAATTTTCATTCTCATGTGATCATCGTCAATCTCATAGCTCTCAAAGTAGTCCTGCATTTTCTTTGTATGCTAAAGAGTTGTGCAGGCACTTGTGCCATCAAAATAAGTTATTTTGGTCTGATAATCCTGAGGCATAGCCGCGAGATTAGCAGGTAGGTGTAAAGGTGCATATCTGCTAGCCATGTTGACAAGGTAAGTGGAAAAACTGGGGCAACTGGGATAACAGGAACAATCGGGGAGATAGGAATAGTAGTGGTAGTATGAGTAAAGGATGGAGGTGTAGAAGAGCTGCTTGGAGAAGGGGATGATGAACCAGGGGAAATTGGGGTTGAACGAAATAGAACTTTGACGGGGGTCGAAACACAGCTTGGTTGAACTATTTCCGGACTAGAAGTAGTAAATTCTTCTTGTTGCTCTCGTTTCCTAAGGGTCTTAGAGATTAGATTTGGATTTTCAAAAATAGCTGGGGGATTTGGATCAGGATTTGATCTTGTATGACGCGTTTTCTTTTTAGGAGCCAGCTTCTAACCTGCCTTTTGGGAATTTTTCTAAGAACACAAGTCCACCGAGACTTTTAAAGGTCGGTTTCTTCCTCTGCGGAGCTTCGAACTAGTTTTATGAGATTATCTGAGAAAGTCCCCAGTGGAGTCACCATTATGTTATCACTCAGGTTGTCCCTAAGCTCCTGAAGGGATACGGCCGAGGTAACCACAAACCAATCTTTGGATTACAGGTTCTAGCCCACCTGCAATCAGAGAGGGCTCTCTCTTTATGATATAGCTTTGTTTGATGATGATTTTAGGCTAGCTATTGGGGTCAGTGGGTTTTGTTTAAGTTTGGATGGAGTTTGAATGGAAGGAAGTTGCATTCAAGCAGAGAGGCAAGGGATAGTGTGATAAGTTTCAAACCATTGGGCATGGAGTCAAGGAGTAGGATTGATGGTGCATTTTCTTGGTCACAAGAGGAAATGGAGCAGGGAAGCTACACATAAAACAACCTTTGAGCTAAAGCGATGGAATGAAATGTAAGGAAAGAGAGGCAATTAAGGATCTCTCAATCAACTTAACCAAGGGAAGGAAAATGAGCTCTACCTAGGGGTAATTAAGAATCCCTGGATAACCGTCACACATGGTGAATCAGGGCAAATATGAGCTAGATGGAATTCATATTTAAGCCTAAAACAGATGAAAGCATAAAGAAACAGCAGGAATTGAGCATAGAGTGTATTTAAACAAATTCTAAGTTATTATTTCTTTCTGTTGTTTAGATAATGATATATGAATGAAAAGAAAACAGAGGTAAGAAGCACTTATTGAGTCATGTATCAGCACAAGAATTCCACAGTCACTCTTCAACCATTAAACACAGCACACAATTCATTCTCCAGGCTCGTAAGCAGTCTTTGATTATAGAAATGATCAAATATACAGTGCGAGTCTCTGCTCAGGCAAACATCTAACAACAAAACCCAACCATTGTTACATTGTTTTGGGCCCTCTTTATAGGTAAAATATCCTGAATTATTTATTACAACCGACCTTAACAGGTCTGCGGGGAAAAGTGTTTTTAAACCTAAACCTGTGATGGAATTAAATGCAAGTAAACATCCTTTGAGTTGTGCCAGAGGCAGCTGGATCAAAAGTGAGCTGATGTGGTGTCCTCTATGACTTGGTGCAGTGGTTCTGTAATAATTGTGCATTGAGTTCTGGTCAACTGATCTGATGTGAGCTTTAATGTGCAGTCAATTGTGTTGATGAGCGCTGAATGGTTCCTTAACTGCTTCTTGACTTTTAAGGATTTCTTTTAATGTTCTATTCGCCTCGAGCCCTAAGAAGATCTTCACTGATACACTTTGCCGCAACACTGATACTCTTTGACATGGATTTTGGCTCCGCATTTGCTCTGATACTCTTTAATGCCTCAACCAGGTTTCTCTCTTTCTTTGTATGCTTTAAAACTGCAAAATCGGGTCCTTTCTGTTCTTTTCGGCAAAAAACGGCTATGGAATCAAAAGATTCCCTGAAGATTCCCCAATATGGCCTATTTCTTGTAGCAATGCGTGATTAGCGCTAGGCGCTAATCGCGCATCGAAAACTGCCTCAGAAATTCGATCCAGGGCTCGGAAGCTTGATTTTTGCACTTTGCGCGTTTCCTTTTTGGCAGGTGACGTCAGTAGTGGGTCCTGGTACGGCGGATGATGTCAGCGGGTGACGTGGCAGGGCGTTGGATGGTGCGGCGCCTTATATGTTTCTGCGATGTGATAGTGATAGCTGAAATGCTGTGAATTGCGATGACTTTGCAGTGAAGCGTGTTTTTAATGATAAATCATATTTCAAACGAAATATGTGAATAAATGGAGGCATGCGGCGAGGAAGTGTTTGCGAAGCGATATGCTCTCTTGATGCAAATGGCAATGTCGCATCGGAGCAAAAGGAGGTGGCATGCATTTCGGGCACATGACCCTTGCGATTGCCGATCACCGAATAGCGATATCGCATCGGCTAAAGGGGAAGGGGCGTATATATGTGGCATATGGTATTTGCGATACACCGATTGCAAATTTGCATCGGCGGAACGTCCATCGGGGAGAAACAACAACGAGCCATAATACCCTTGCGACCTCCGATTGCGATAATCGCATCGAAGGGGGTCCACAGGGATCGGAAGAATGTTAAGGCAGTCGACAAGGGTTGTTTGTGATCGGAGGAAGAGAATATATGGTTTTTGAAGAGTATTTGCGGCCTCGGAAGGGGTCCGATAACCTAAAAGGAAGAATTACATTCTTTGGAAGGAGTCCACTGCATTGGAAGATGGTTTAAAAGGGGGAAGATGAGGGTTCTTGCTATGTTTCAGACAAACTTAGCAATTCCCAAGTGTACTTATGGTTATTTTTCAACCAAGGGGAGGGGATAAATATGTAAGGGAGTTATTAACATAGTTAAAATAGGGGATGGGGAGATAGATAGGGAGCTATATAGTAAGTTAGTAGTTAATATGACCATGATGAGAAAGCGCTAAGTGGGTGAATCTTAGGCTTCTTAAGGGAAACAATGATCCGTAAAGGGAGTATGAATATTCCTTGAGTAAAGCAGATCTTTACCAAGGTGAATTAATATGAAAATGATGAAAAGGAGAGATATCAAGCAGATATTGACCTCTTTGGGGAGATTAGTGAGTGTCTTGGGGAATAAGGAAGAAGGGGAAAATTAGTCATGCCTCGCTTGAAATCCTTCAAATGAAAACTGCCTGATGATTGTGACTTGAACAGATGTGACACTTGAAAATATGGAATTGGTCACACATCAGCATTCTGCAACCTCAAAACTACCTACCCAACCTACTTGCCCAACATTTTTTCTTCCTTTTGGTTTGGGTGCACTTGGACTTGCAGACCCAGCTTTTCAACTTTTTTCTTTTTCTGTCTTCCTATCTAAATCTACACTTATTTCTTCCAAGGGCCCAGATTAAGCAGTTGGGCTCCTTTGCTTCTCTACCTGTCTAAGAATCTACCAAGATTAAACCGTTTGGATAGATATTCATTCTCTATATTCTAAAACAGGAAATTGAAACCTAGGGAGACCAAGATTAAACTGTTTGGACCTCCCTTTAGCTGAAAATTGTTCAAAAATGGAGTAGTACATCAAAATTGGAACACAACATTGGCGTTTGAACTGGTACTTCCTCCTAGCAACCTTCTTTGGTGTTTGTTAGCAAATATGGAGCATTGCAGTATGCAAAGTATGACATATTTGGCATGTAAAAATGCCCATCATGAAAGATGAGTAACCTGCTGCAGCAGGAGGCTAACAGTGGCTCCACTTGGGGATGGCTTTTCCTTGTGAAAAGTCAAGAACAGCAGGTCAGACTGCTGGATCTTCTATTGTTGCTATAAATTGAAATTTATTAGTGCTAACTGTTTAAACGATCAAAGCTTAGGAAAAAGAACAGCACTTACCCCCGACTGAATTACTATGAATCATATAGCATCACCTGCTTTCTTCTGCGTGCTTTAGCATCCAGACTGTTACAGAAATAAAATAAAATGCTGATATGTACAAACATTTATGTACAGAAAATAACACCGCATGTTTTTCTTCAATCAAAAGGGATCGTGGTAATGTTTTAACATTCGGCCATTAACAGGGCCTTCTTCAGCTATGCTGCCATCAGGAGATTTGAGGGAATATGTGTTATTGCCTTGCACAACGCTGATAACAAATGGGCCTCTCCATAGAAAATCGAACTTGGCATGCTTTCCCTTGTATTCTCTTCGTGAGTCCCACCTTAGAACTTTGCTGCCAACCCAGAAATCCTCTGCTTTAGCTTTCTTATCAAACATATTTTTGAGCTTCTCTTGCAACCTTTGAGCTCTGCCATACACTTACTCTCTGGTTTGCTGGAGATGAATGGTTTGATTAACTCTTCTCTGCATGTCATTTGGTTCAGCCTGAATCTCCTGTAACATTTTGATAGTAGAAATGCCCAAAGATGAAGGAAATCTAGCTTCCATGCCATATACTAGCTCGTAAGGGCTCATCCCAATGGATTTCTTGGTTGAAAGTCTGTCTGCCCACAGTGCATTTGTGAGTTTCCTATGCCAGTTCCTTTTGTTTTCCTCTAGCAGTTTCTTTATGATGTTGATGAGGCTTTTATTGGATGATTCGGCAAAGCCATTACCTTGAGGATAGTAAGCTGTAGAGTGGCCCAAGGTAATATGGAATTTATGGCAGAAGTTGATCATCTTTTTGGATTTGAAGGCAGTAGCATTGTCAGTGATGACTTTCTCAGGGCAGCCAAATCTGGAAAGGATACTTCCCTCAAGGAATTGAATAATGGTGGAGTCATTGGCTTGTCTACATGGGATGGCTTCAATCCACTTAGTGAAATAATCAGTGGCTGTCAGAATCCACTTGTGCTGGCCTGAGGAAAAGGGATGAATTTCTCCAATGAAGTCAAGACCCCATTGTTGAAAAGGCTTTTCGGTTGAAATGGGCTTACGGGGAAAAGGCAGTAATCTTCTTTTTCCTTCAAATATTTGGCATTTGTGACATGAAACAACAAATTTCTTGACATCTGCAAATAGAGAGGGCCAATAATAACCAGCCCTTAAAATCTTGTCAGCAGTGGACTTCCAATATAAGTGTCCTCCACAGTCCCCTGCATGGAACTCTTTCATGATGTTGTTAGTTTCATTGATAGTCAAACATTTAAGCAATATTCCTTCATGATTTTTCCAAAACAAGGTACCATCTATGACACAAAACTTTGATGATTTCATCCTTAAAAATCTTTTCTTGGTTTTGGACAATCTTGGGGAAGCACACAGGTTTAACAATACAAAGCAAATATCAGCATACCATGGGGATTGCAAAAAGGTTTCACTGATCTGTGGAGTCGCCAGCTCCAGTACATTGTCCAGTTGATTAATGTCTAAGGCTTGGAAATTTGTTTCGGACATTAGTTTGGCTAAACCTTGTCCTTTTATCAGCTTGGTAGGTTTTATCTCAATGTCGTATTCAAGAATGCTGGCAATCCATTTGCCTCTTTTGCCTTCTAGTCCCTCTTGAGTTAATATAGCTTTGACAACAGCGTTTGGGACGTAGGCAATCACATGGGAATATAAGATGTAAATTCTGAAGTCTTTGATGGCCTTAACTAGGGCATAAGCCTGCTTTTCCATAATCTGATATTTCAATGGTGCATCTCTTAAAGCTCGGCTGAAGAAAGCAATTGGCTTTTCATTACCTTGATCATCTTTTTGCAACAGGACAACGACTATAGTATGCTCGGATGCAAAAGAAAAAATGATAAAATCTTTGTCAAATTGCGGACTGGTAAGGACAGGCGTTTGTGTCAAGGCAGTTTTGATACTCTCAAAAGCTTGCTTGGTTTCAAGAGACCATTTTACCTTGGCATCCTTTTTTAACATGTTTCTCAATAGCCTTATTAGCTCAGCTAGGTTTGGGATAAATCTCCTTAGGAAATTGAACTTTCCCAAGAATGCTTGGAGCTCTTTTATGTTTCTTGGATATGGGATTTGGAGGATAGCTTGAATTCTCTCAGGGTCAATTCTAATCCCATCTTTTGAGATGATATGGCCTAGAAGCTTGCCTTCCTCAAGGGCAAACATGGACTTCTTAGGATTCAAGGAAATGCCATATTTCCTGCATGTCATGAAAATTTGCCTTAGATGTTTAAGGTGCTCTTGGTCAGATTTGGAGAAAGGGGTTAGGTCATCAAGGTAAACAATAAGGAAATCATGTATCTCTTTGGAAAATACAATATCCATTGCCCTTTGAAAAGTAGCACCAGCGTTCTTCAGCCCGAAAGGCATTTTAACATACTTAAATGTTCCCCACAGTGTGGTAAAGGCTGTCATGTCTTGGTCATCTGAGTGAACAAGTATCTGATTGAATCCTGAAAATCCATCTAGTAAAGAAATTCTAGATGACCCCACTACTCTTTGTAGGATATGGTCCATTTTGGGCAAAGGATAGTGGTCTTTTAGAGAGACCTGGTTTAAATTTCTCAAGTCTAGACACAGTCTTATCTCTCCTAATTTCTTCCTAGTGGGAACTAAATTAGATACCCAATCAGAGAATCTGATGGGTGCAATGATACCTGCTTCAAACATTCTCTTTATTTCTTTTTCAATAGGGGAAGAAGCAGGGGGTTGATTCTTCTAAGTTTCTGTTTGAATGGTTTTTGATTTTGTTTTAAGGGAATGGTGTGTTGAATTACTGAGGTGTCATAGGACTTCAAGTCCTCATAACTCCAAGTAAATACATCTTGGAATTCTTTGAACAGATCGACATATTTTGGTTTTTGATCAAGAGGCATATTTTTGGATAATTTAATCATTTTGGGCTTGTCTGATGTTCCTATGTTATGTTCTTCAATAGCAGCATTTATAGGCTCCATTTTTGGTTTCTTGGGCACATCATTGTCATCAAACATGTCTTCTAATGGAGTTAGTCCAGTAGGTAGAAATTTATCCTTTAGGTCAATGAACTCAGCCTCAGCTTTGGCTGTTTCTTCTAAATGCATATGTTTAAGCTCTTGTATGTTTGCACTGTCAAAAATAGTTGGGTTAAGGATTTGTTTAGCTCTTGCAGCTGTTATAGCCTGCTGATTTTCTTCTGTTAGCTGTTGGGGATTGTTCATGGCATCCATGTCAAAGTTTGTATTCGAAAATTCGCCCTCAAGAGTGAGGAAATTGTTAATCTAAGCATCATTTTGAAACACTTGCCAATATTTAACATTGTTAGGGACCGAGGGTCTATGTTTTATCTCAGCAGTGAAATGGTGATTAGGCTCAAAGGAAAGCTTGCATGTACTAGCGAAAGTTGCTAGGCTGTGAGCATAAATATTATGGTCTCTTGAAATTTTGGCAAGCTTGGATTGATAGAAAGAATTGAGTATTTCTGTGGTAGCAATCCTGTAAGCTCTCATTCTATTGTCATTGGTAACAAAGTTACCTTTCATTTGTTGTATAATTAAATTGGAGTCACCTAGAATGGACACTTTTGCAGCTCCTAGGGCTTTGAGCAATTTAAGGCCTAAGAGGAGAACCTCATACTCTACCATGTTATTAGTACATCTGAAATTTAGTCTATAGGCATGGCCTTCTGCATGATTATCATGTGTATTGTAGATCCATACTCTTGCCCCTACTCCTAACTTATTGATAGAACCATCAAACTCTAAATACCATGTGATTTCTTGTTTAAGGTTTGTATTAAGAGTTTCAATTATCTGAGGATTGGGCAGACTTACAATTTCTGTTTCGGGAGGTTCTTGTTGTTTGCTAGTTGCCTTGAATGTTGGGATAGTTTCATGGGTACTGGCAACTGATTCCTCATTGCTGCATGTTTCTTGCTCTAAGGCTAAAGGCTTCTCATCCGTTGGAGGATTGGTGTCATCATTAAATAAAATAAAAGAATCCATGTCAGAATGGATTGAGTAAATTGGAAAATTTTGGGGCTTTTCCTCACTGCTTACCACATACTTCATCAGTGTTTCTCTATACAATCTCTTTGGTTGCCCAAATACAGATATAGTGGCATAAGAGAGGTCAAGTTGAAGGGATCCTTGAAGTTTTGCTCCCCATGATCTTGATAGGAGCATGCCATATTTTGTTGGAATGTCAGCAACTACTACGTCCATTAGGACTGTCTTGTTGGGAAATTGGACTAGAGACACACACAGGTCTTTGATTAAGTCTAAACATTTGACTTGACTTGAGTCAAAGGAATATAGATCTTTATAGGGTCTTGTGATATCAAGGTTTAACTTTTCCATTACAGCTTTGGGCATAAGGTTGTGTGAGGCACCTGAGTCAAACATAGCATTATGCAAGATTTTGTCATGTATGTGCAGACTGACATAAAAGGGTGGAACAGATCCATATGTTGATTTTCCATTAACCTCTGGACCAAACAGCAGCTCAGGGGTCTCATCTAAAACATTTATATCATCCCTGACATGTGGAATTTGAAGTGATATTTGAATTTGTTGCTTATATACTCATGTTTGGCAAGTTCCGAGAGGGGGATGGATATTTTAAGTTTGCCAATCTCTACTTCTAAGTTAAAAGGTTTCTCCAATGTAATCCTTGCATTAGTAGTAGCAGATTTTTCCTTGTCAAGAGTGTTTTCTGTGTTTTCTTTTTGAATGTTAGCATTATGATGAATGACAGCGTGTGGTATTTTTGCTTCGAGCAGATTTTTAGGAATTTTGCTCCCCTCTTCTTTTGAGGAAGAAGGAGGCAGAGGTTGTTCAATAGAAGACTGCACGTCTGTCATGTCCTCTACAGTTACTTGGTGCGGGTTTGGGACAGTCGTATCAGCTATTTCTGTTATGATCACCTTGCCTTTAATTTTGTTGGGCTATTTGCTCTCTTTTGTTCTACTAGGTGTAGGGACATCAATGGTCCTTGTTCTCAACTTGTATTGTTTGTGTACCTCATACACAATAGTATCATAACCTTGTTTGAAATCAAAAGACTCACCAGACTTAGTCTGAAATTGATTCACATCTTGGTATTCCTGGTCTTCTCGAGTCAGAAAAATTTGTTGCTCATTTTTTGAATCTATCAAGTTCATTTGAGTTTCATCTGTTGGCTCACTGGATGTGGATTCTTCCGCATAGTTTTCTTGGAAAGGAGGCCTAATATCATGGTCGAGACTAGCCCTTCCAGCGTTTGGGTTTTGAGTTTTTCGAAAATTTGGGTTCCTTATGGCATTGGGCTGTTGTCCTTCCCACAATGTTTTCCTCTCAACATTCTCTACTCTGTCTCCCAACCTATGGATGCCAGTGATAATAGCATCTAGCTTCTGGTCGAAGGCTGAGGTTTCTTCCTTGAAGGTGGTTCTTCTCTCAGTTCTGGCTCTGTTTCTTTTGGCAATTAGATTTGCCTCCACACTAACATCAAAGTTTTGCATTTCTGCAAGGCTTTAAGGGGCTCTTTCCCTTAACTGATAGGCAATTTCAGCATCAAAACCATCAGGGAATTTGTACAAAGCAAGATCAGGTGGGGGGTCTCAAGTTCTGTGGTATTTCATTATAAACATTGTTAAATCTTGCACAATAGTCCAAGGCAGTCTCCTGGGGGCCTCTTTTGATGTTGTCATATTCAGATATTATGTGCAGGGGGTCTTTCTTTTTCTCCCATCTGTTGATAAACGATTGGTATAAGGCTTCTGGGTCTGCTATGGAATTGGCTGGGAGTGCTCTAAACCAATTCCTAACGTCGCCTGTTAGACTTTGAACAAAAATTTTCATTCTCACGCTATCATCGTTAATCTCATAGCTCTCAAAGTAGTCCTGCATTTTCTTTGTATGCTGAAGAGCTGTGCAGGCACTTATGCCATCAAAATAAGTTATTTTGGTCTAATAATCCTGAGGCATAGCCCCGAGATTAGCAGGCAGGTGTAAAGGTGCATATATGTTAGCCATGTTGACAGGGTAAGTGGAAAAACTGGGGCAACTGGGATAACAGGAACAATCGGGGTAATAGGAGTAGTAGTGGTAGTATGAGTAAAGGATGGAGGTGTAGAAGAGCTTATTGGAGAAGGGGATGATGAACCAGGGGAAATTGGGGTTGAACGAAATAGAACTTTGATGGGGGTCGGAACACAGCTTGGTTGAACTGTTTCCGAACTAGAAGCAGTAAATTCTTCTTTTTGCTCTCGTTTCCTAAGGGTCTTAGAGATTAGATTTGGATTTTCAAAAATAGATGGGGGATTTGGATCAGGATTTGATCTTCTATGACGCGTTTGCTTTTTAGGAGCCAACTTCTAAGCCGCCTTTTGGGAATTTTTCTAAGAACACAGGTCCACCGAGACTTTTAAAGGTCGGTTTCTTCCTCTGTGGAGCTTCGAACTGGTTTTATGAGATTATCTGAGAAAGTCCCCAGCAGAGTCGCCATTATGTTATCACTCAGGTTGTCCCTAAGCTCCTAAAGGGATACGGCCGAGGTCACCACAAACCAATCTTTGGATTGCAGGTTCTAGCCCACCTGCAAACAGAGAGGGCTCTCTCTTTATGATCTAGCTTTGCTTGATGATGATTTTAGGCTAGCTATTGGGGTCAGTGGGTTTTGTTTAAGTTTGGATGGAGTTTGAATGGAAGGAAGTTGCATTCAAGCAGGGAGGCAAGGGATAGTGTGATAAGTTTCAAACCATTTGGGCATGGAGTCAAGGAGTAGGATTGATGGTGCATTTTCTTGGTCACAAGAGGAAATGGAGCAGGGAAGCTACACATAAAACAACCTTTGAGCTAAAGCGATGGAATGAAATGTAAGGAAAGAGAGGCAATTAAGGATCTCTCAATCAGCTTAACCGAGGGAAGGAAAATGAGCTCTACATAGGGGAAATTAAGAATCCCTGGATAACCGCCACACATGGTGAATCAGGGCAAATATGAGCCAGATGGAATTCATATTTAAGCCTAAAACAGATGAAAACATAAAGAAACAGCAGGAATTGAGCATAGAGTGTATTTAAACAAATTCTAAGTTATTCTTTCTTTCTGTTGTTTAGATAATGATATATGAATGAAAAGAGAACAGAGGTAAGAAGCACAAGAATTCCACAGTCACTCTTCAACCATTAAACACAGCACACAATTCATTCTCCAGGCTCGTAAGCAGTCTTTGATTATAGAAATGATCAAATATACAGTGCGAGTCTCTGCTCAGGAAAACATCTAACAACAAAACCCAAACACTATTACATTGTTTTGGGCCCTCTTTATAGGTAAAATATCCTGAAGTATTTATTACAACCGACCTTAATAGGTCTGCGGGGAAAAGTGTTTTTAAACCTAAACCTGTGATGGAATTAAATGCAAGTAAACATCCTTTGAGCTGTGCCAGAGGCAGCTGGATCAAAAGTGAGCTGATGTGGTGTCCTCTGTGACTTGGTGCAGTGGTTCTGTAATAACTGTGCATTGAGTTCTGGTCCACTGATCTGATGTGAGCTTTAATGTGCAGTCAATTGTGTTGATGAGCGCTGAGTGGTTCCTTAACTGCTTCTTGACTTTTAAGGATTTCTTTTAATGTTCTATTCACCTCGAGCCCTGAGAAGATCTTCACTGATACACTTCGCCGCAACACTGATACTCTTTGACATGGATTTTGGCTCCGCATTTGCTCTGGTACTCTTTAATGCCTCAACCAGGTCTCTCTCTTTCTTTGGATGCGTTAAAACTGCAAAATCAGGTCCTTTCTGTTCTTTTCGGCGCAAAAATGGCTATGGAATCAAAAGATTCCCAGAAGATTCCCTAATATGGCCTATTTCTCGTAGCGATGCGCGATTAGTGCTAGGCACTAATCGCGCATCGAAAATTGCGTCAGAAATTGGATCTGGGGCTCCGAAGCTTGATTTTTGCGCTTGCGCATTTCCCTTTTTGCCAGGTGACATCAGCATGATGTCAGCAGTGGGTCCTGGTACAGTGGATGACGTCAATGGTTGACGCGGCAGGGCATTGGATGGTGCGGCGCCTTATATGTTTCTGCGATGCGATAGTGATAGCTGAAATGCTGTGAATTGCAATGACTTTGTAGTGAAGCGTGTTTTTAATGATAAATCATATTTCAAATGAAATATGTGAATAAATGGAGGCATGTGGCGAGGAAGTGTTTGTGAAGCGATATGCTCTCTTGATGCAAATGGCAATGTCGCATCGGAGCAAAAGGAGGTGGCATGCATTTCGGGCACATGACCCTTGCGATCGCCGATCGTCGAATAGCGATATCGCATCGGCTAAAGGGGAAGGGGCGTATATATGTGGCATATGGTATTTGCGATACGCAGATTGCGAATTGGCATCGGCGGAACATCCATCGGGGAGAAACAACAACGAGCCATAATACCCTTGCGACCTCCGATTGCGATAATCACGTCGGAGGCGGTCCACAGGGATCGAAAGAATGTTAAGGCAGTCGGCAAGGGTTGTTTGTGATCGGAGGAAGAGAATATATGGTTTTTGAAGAGTATTTGCGACCTCGGAAAGGGTCTGATAACCTAAAAGGAAGAATTACATGCTTTGGAAGGAGTCCACTGCATTGGAAGATGGTTTAAAAGGGGGAAGATGAGGGTTCTTGCTATGTTTCAGACAAACTTAGCAATTCCCAAGTGTACTTATGGTTATTTTTCAACCAAGGGGAGGGGATAAATATGTAAGGGAGTTATTAACATAGTTAAAATAGGGGATGGGGAGATAGATAGGGAGCTATATTGTAAGTTAGTAGTTAACATGACCATGATGAGAAAGCGCTAAGTGGGTGAATCTTAGGCTTCTTAAGGGAAACAATGATCCGTAAAGGGAGTATGAATATTCCTTGAGTAAAGCAGATCTTTACCAAGGTGAATTGATATGAAAATGATGAAAAGGAGAGATATCAAGCAGATCTTGATCTCTTTGGGGAGATTAGTGAGTGTCTTGGGGAATAAGGAAGAAGGGGAAAATTAGTCATGCCTCGCTTGAAATCCTTCAAATGAAAACTGCCTGATGATTGTGACTTGAACAGATGTGACACTTGAAAATATGGAATTGGTCACACGTCAGCATTTTGCAACCTTAAAACTACCTACCCAGCCTACTTGCCTAACATTTTTTCTTCCTTTTGGTTTGGGTGCACTTGGACTTGCAGACCCAGCTTTTCAACTTTTTTTCTTTTTCTGTCTTCCTATCTAAATCTACACTTATTTCTTCCAAGGGCCTAGATTAAGTAGTTGGGCTCCTTTGCTTCTCTACCTGTCTAAGAATCTGCCAAGATTAAACTATTTGGACAGATATTCATTCTCTATATTCTAAAACAGGAAATTGAAACCTAGGGAGACCAAGATTAAACTGTTTGGACCTCCCTTTAGTTGAAAATTGTTCAAAAATGGAGTAGTACATCAAAATTGGAACACAGCAGTGGCGTTTGAACTAGTACTTCCTCCTAGCAACCTTCTTTGGTGTCTGTTAGCAAATATGGAGCATTGCAGTATGCAAAGTATGACATATTTGGCATGTAAAATGCCCATCATGAAAGATGAGTAACTTGCTGTAGCAGGAGGCTAACAGGGACAAACGTGCATGTCTTGAAGATTGTTTTTAATAAAATTTCTAGACCCCTCTCTAAATGCATGAGAGGGGTTTAAATACGAAATTATAAATACTAAGAATAGATTATTATAAAAATATTTTGGATTGTAGATTACTGTGGTGTGGTTTCTGAGAGGAATTCGGATTTTCCACAGTGTTCATCTTTATATTGGTCGACGTTTCGAGTCTAGACCCAGACTCATCATCAAGACTAATGTGCCAAGAAAAGAAAGAAAAAGGTTTGTGATAAATATGTAAAAGGCTAGATGTAAAGATAGTTTGGTCGACTCAATGCCTGATTATTACTATTATTTACCATTATTTATATTATTATTTATATCATTATCTACCCTTATTTATATTATTTAATATTATTTATTATTATAATCATTATTTATATTATTATTTATTTATTTAAATCATAAGTTTGTTATTTTATTCATTAATTAATCTAGAATTGAATTGTGAGAATTTTAGGTTATTAGTTTGAAATAATTAATAAGTTTGTGTAATCTATTTTTAATTTACTAATATTGTGTAATTAATTAGTATTTAATTCCTAAAAGGTCTATAGTATTATGGATGTAATGAGTTTTACTATATTGTTAATTTGTTAACTAAATATAAATGTGATGAGTTAAAAGATATTTTATTTAGTTGATTGAAGAAATTAATATTGAGGTTTTTTTTATTATTTATATACCATGTTTATTATGTTGTTTCTTAATCTAAATTGAGAAAATTTGTTATATGTTATTAATTAGTTGATTGAATTAGCTGCTGGGTCTTATAATTAATTTATTAATTCTATTGAATTATGAATTATTATATGCCTAAGTTAATTATGTTGTTAATTATTATGTTTATTCATTGCTTTGCATTATTAATTTATTAATCTACTATGTTGTTAATTTACTAAAATCAAATAGAGAGATTATTTATGTGTTATTATTATTACTTGATCAAGTTAGTTACTAAGTTCTATATACTTATATTATATTAGTTATTTTATTATTTATAATATTATTTACCATTGTTTATATTATTATTTATATCCTAAGCTTGTTATTTTATTCATTACTAATCTAAAACTAAATTGTGAGAATGGTTTAAGTTATTTGTTTGAGATAATTAATAAGTTTTGTAATAATATGTAAACTATTTATAAATCCTTATTAATGTGTAATACATTGTAATTTATTCTTAAGAGGTCTATAATATTTATTGCTAAAATAAGTTTTATTATATTGTTAATTTTAATTCAATGGAAATGTTGAGTTATAAGATAATTGAGAATTTTGTAATATGTTATTTAATAATTGATTGCATTAGTTACTGAGTCGTGTTATTAACTAATTAATTCTTGTTGATTTGTATTTATTGAATACTAAAGTAATTATGTTGCTAATTTCTTAGGCTTATTCCTTGATTTACATTATTAATTAATTGATCAATTATGATGTTTAATGAATTAAAATTAAATAGAGAAACTAGTTATATATGTTTTTTAATAATTGATCCAGTTAGTTACTAAGTTCTATATTTAACCTAGTTACAAAAATTATCGAGAACCTATGTTATTATTTGTGGGGGGTGAGTAAAGGGTTCCAATTTTTGCTAATTTCCAAGCCTCCATCCCTATTAAGGTTTCGAGGGTGTTTTCTGATTTCAATAGCTTCTCTAATCTTTCACTTGAAATGGTGATCCTCATTGGTAATGACCTTGGCGTCTTCAAGGCATATATGGTGATTAGTTTTACCTACAAGCTCAGCCAAGGCTGAAGAGCGGGTTCTTTCGTTACGAATATCTGCACTATGCTCTTTGAGACTAATCCTCACGGACCTACCTGTTTCTCCTATATATTGTTCCCCACATGAGCAACTGATGATATACACCCCTTTCTGCTGAAGCTACTCTTGGCTGTCCTTAACAGATTTCATTCTTTGTTTGATGGTAGACCAGGGTTTGAATGTAGTTTTTATATTTTTATTTTTGAGGATTTTAGCTATCTTATCTGTGACACCTTGATGTATGGAAGGTAGGCATTAGAAGTTGAGGGGTCTTTCGCCTTGTTTTTATTATTATCGGATTTGGCCTTTTGAATGGCTTCTATTGTTGTACCCTAAGTTGGAAAATGTTCTTTTTAGGTAAGTGAGTAGGTTTAAACGACCTTCCTCAAATTATGCGAACCAAACTAAAATAGAAATAAAACATGGTGACTAACTCCTTTGCGTTTGATATTTGAGATCGCAAATGTTCGTCATTAGTTTGAGCTGTGTCGGTCGGCCAATTGCAGATTTCAACTACCCAATGAACACGAAATCAGTCAGTGTTGGCACCGTTTTCTGCATGGAAGTGGTTAGGCATCTCAGGTTCATCCACTGGTTGTAAGGTTTAACTAAATATTACCAGTATGCTTCCTAGTTTAACCTGGTCAATTACCTAATTGCTTCCTCATTTTCCTATGTTTCCTACCTCCACTGTTGTTCGAGCTGTTTGACATTTGGAAGAAAAACTGGTACAGACTCTAACACCAGGTTGGCACTGTATAAATTCTCATTGTGTTTTCAGTAACACTGTTTACTACTGTGGCTACGACTGCTATTGCCTTTTCTGCTTGTTTAAGCCGAGAATCCCAGTTTGCAAATAGAATTTATTTATGTGACTCCTCTAGTTTAGGCAAATCAGCCTCCCTCCCATCCTCTGAATTCTAACAGGTGATGAAGTCGAAAACTCTTTTCAAGACTTCACCATATTCAACTCTCATGTCAATGGCTTGACTCGTTAACTTGTCACTATTCTCGCAATAAGGACTGAACTGCGAGACCTTCTAGCATAGAAGTTCTTTTTTGTGCATTAGCTGGGAGTTAAGGTTGAGCACTTCAATTATAAACTGATCAATTTTCGGACTGTCCTTATAATTATCTATTATTTCATGTATCTGCACTTCTTTTTTTGCTAAGCTGGCTTGACGTTTTATTTTCATCTGCTCGAATTCTTGCTAGAGCTTGGCTATTTGCAATTCCACTTATTGGTTAGATTTTTATTGCTCTAACTTTTGTTCCAACAAAAATATTTATTTTCCTTTTCTCTAAGCAACATTTGTACCTTTTTTGCTTTATCAATAGTCATTGTAGCATAGGCTCCTGCAAATTGCGATAGTCTAGTAAGGTTCTCAGATCAGTCAATGGGTTAATCTTTCCAGACAATATCCATTAATTTGTTATCGAGAGTAGTAGCAACTGTAACATCCAACTTCCTCTTCTTTCTTCGCCTTTTGATGATAGCTTTGTGGGTTGGGCTATAGAACACATCTAAAGGAGTAATCTCCTCAATTCTCAAAACAATTTTAGAGGTAGGAGTGGCAGGAATGTGTTCTACCTCTTGAGTACTTACAATTTTCTCTACTGTAATTTCTTGAGTTGCTTTGTGTTGTGGAGTCTGTAGCTCAAGTGCTTGTCCCTCTGTGCGGAGTTTTTTATTAAAATTCCCCCATTCTTTCTCTAAATCAATCATCAAGGGTTTTGTTGATTGGGTGGAGGTGGAATGAATTTCAGCCTGTATTTTAGTTGAAGTTTGCTTAGCTACTTTTTCAGTAGATCTGAATGTATCCTTTTTTGACTCCTTACCTTTACTTCCCCCATTCTGTGACTGTTGCTCTGAGTGCTCTGACTCCCTAGTAGACTTCTCTTGGGACTCTGCTTCGGAGCCATATTTAGAAGCTTCTCTGGAGCTCTCTTCTAGGCTTACGTTGGGAATTGGCTTCGTTATTGGCTCAAACTATAATTGGTCCAATGTGACCTTTAACAATCTCCTTTCCTTGTATTCATGAAAGGCTTCAAGATCTTCTGGGTCAAAAAGTAGTGATGTCATGTGCTTCACATCTGTGAAGGTCTCTTTTTGTAGGAAGACGTCATCAAATTCATCTTCCTTATGAGTGAATGCCTTCACTTTCACTAGGGTAGTGAAGTATTTGGCAGTGCCATTTGGGTCATACTACCTTCCTCGGAATTTAGGTAATTTTAGAGATTTCATGATCTCTACATCTTTGCGTGCATGCCCAAAATCATGCAATGCAAACACTCCACACTGCAATGGAAATGTAGGCCAAATTTCATTTTTCTACTCCTTCAATCCTTTGCTCAACCCACCCTCACTCGTTGTTTGGAAGGTTATCTCTCTAGCCATGAATTTGTCAGGGACATAGTATGGGAGAACGTGCGGTGAGGAAAATCTCCCAAATACTCTGATATATGTGAATGTTTCCTCCCCAAACCATCTAGCCACTGGGAGGATATCTACTTTGGCTTCCTTAGAAAACCTAGGGGCATTTTGGTTGTAAACCTATTTATGGATAGGCAGCATGACTCCATGACAAATTTCGTAAAAATAGGGGTGAAACTGAGAATCCCACATGTCCTTATGATATATATGAATGGGAAATAGATCCCTCACAGTCCACTTCCATCCCATGATAGGAAATTTTGAACCAAAATAGATTGCTTCCATCACATAGGCACTCATAAAAAATGGAGGGTAAATCCTCGAAGAGATACTCCTTTTCCTCCTATAATCCATTATCGCCTTTGCTAAATTATCAGACAAAATTTGGGCCCAATTTATTATGGTTGTGTTTATGGTTGCATCTATTAATGGCAACCATTCTGGGGAAAATTTAGTGCTATCAGGCTTGTCAAATATCCTACATAGCATGGTTGCTACAAAACTATGAGGGGGAGAAATAGATGCAGTAGAGTACATACCTGTTTTGTCCTTTTTGATCTTGCCCTCATTTTTCGACTAGGTCTGTGTGACATCTGCTGGGTCCTCATTCTCTTTGGAAAACTTCTCAAGGAACTATTTGTTGTAGAGTGTTTGTGGCTCTAGAAGGTTGTACATAAGCCGTAAGTTGTCTGGTGAAAAAGATCCCATAACATCTTAGCTGCTATTCTTAAATTGTTTGTCTGAGATATCGACCTGATCAATTATCAACTTGACCATATCTGTATAATGGATTATCATTAGTCGCGCAGCTATGTGATGCAAAAATGAGCATGCCATCTCAAAAACGAAGGCATCTGAGGAAACATGACTGTCAACTGTGACCTTTGTTTCCAGAGGTATTGGTTCCTCTTCTTCTAATAAATCATACATGGTTTCTCGCGTAGAGGTTCCTCCTTCTCTGCTGCACATAGTATCTGTGAATAAATAATTCATTTCTGATTTCTCAAAGATAATTTCCTTTCCCTTCTTTGCCATTGCTCCCAAAAACTCCTTTTGTGGATTTTTCCTGAAAATGGAGAAAAACAACAGCTATCGGATATACAACAATAAGAGTGAATGTAATATGGAATAATACAGATAACTTGAAAAGGTGATAAGAAAGGAGTTTTATTTGAAAGCAAGTGAGAATATATCGTATCACGTTGAACGGCTTTTCACACATAAATGTCATTAACCTTTACTAAATTCCCACTTAATGGTTTGTTATCTCTTAGCTTTATTGCTCATTAATGTCTACATCGTAAATTAGGAAGAAATATTTTTAGGGTGGCGAGCCTTTAAATTGTGAAAATGTTGATTTTGCAATTGCAACGCAATATCACAAATCACATTATCGCATTATGTTTGTACGCTTTCCTTATTGTTTCTTTAGCTTCTACAAAATGAAAAATGTAGGCCGCTTACTATCATTTCCAAAACATAGCTTGTTTGTCAGGTTTTTTTGTGTAAAGCCCTTTTTATTAAGCAGTGGACCTAAATACTCGTTTGTAACGTATCTCGGGATCGGGTCCGAGTCTCAATCACATTTCGCAATCTCAATGGATGGTAAGTTTGTGGTCTTCTTTTTAATGTCTGAAATGCGATGTGATAAGGGAAATGTTGTCATCACAATTTCGCATCTCGCACGTTTTAAGGTAACTCATTAAGGTGCACCTTCTATAAATAACGATATGCGATGCGGGCCTTAGTTTTCATAAGAAATGCCTTAGGACTTAGTTTATATAAGAAACATAATAGTTTCGAAGTGTTTAGCGCGAAGTCCTCTTTTGATCGCTTTTCGCTAGTTTTGGTGGATTAGCAAGGCTCTTAATCACCCTTGATCGTGCGATATGCGGGAAAGGTAGACATTTAATAGATTTTTGAAAACGTGTTTGATTGATATCTTGTTTTATTCCAAAATTTAATAAGGAAGATGTCTAAATGATAAGCTTATTTTTGGAAGGATTTTCTTAAAGGGTCCCCATTTATTAATCTAATATTTACTACTACTATTAACAAATGTGGGGTTGTTGAATAGCACAATAGGGCCCCATGGAAATGTCGCATCAACCTAAGGGGTCCACTTCATCTCATGTATCTATGAGGCCTCCACATAGTGACTGCCACGTCATATGGGCCCACCAGTCCTTCCCTTATGTATTTGTGATGATTTTCTTTGTTATCCGGTTAGTGGGTAATCTGGCTTCACAACATTGTGTCAACTTTGCTACACTCCCACACCCAAATATTCTCGAATCCACTTCTTCTTAACGAAATGTATGGTCTGGCATCCATTTGAGCCTCCATAAGGGATGCACTTCTTGCCACTCCTAAATTCATTCCAACATGTAAGGATAAAATTTGGTTATCCATCCCTGTCGTAACCATTAGGACCTTCACAACACCTTGGATACTAGATATCGGCCCCTTGATGGAGTAATCTAGCCTTAGCCACATCCAGTCTACCACAAACATTAGAACCTATGTACACATTGGATGACCAAATCACTAGATCTAGGCCCCAAGATATGGTTTATGTTGCTCAACAAAATTCAGATTAATGGGATCTGGTCCATTCATAAATATGTTATGCCTTCTCCTCCCAAATACTTGGATGCCCAAATTTGGTTCATGCTTGGAGGAGGTATAAAGGCCTAGATAATATTTGGGCCTCTATTTGATGTTGATTTCCATCAATCTCTTGACTCCCCGAATCACTAAATTTCCTAAAAAATCACTAAGGTAAGGGAAATAGAGAAATAAAGGAGTTTTACCAGGATTTCTTAAGACCAAGGGTATCTACCCAAAATGCCAATTTTCCTTAAGATAAAGACCACAGTTTAAGAAAAAAATTTAAAGATAGTGTACCATGTCCAGAAGGAGATGAGGGATACCAACAAGATCAAATTTACACCAGACCCGAGACAAGAAGAAAGGCATGGCTCCGCGGACCAACTCCCCAATTTCAATAACGTCTTAAATGAAGCATGCCCCATTATCTAACTTTGTTTCATGTAGGGGATTAGTTGAACTCTTTAATGAGATAAGATTCCTTCAATCAACCTAAAGGAAGCTTAAAGGTGTGCATGATTACACAAGAGAGTTACAAACCATGTATTAAAAATTGAACCTCAAGGTATGAAGTTGATTACAGTTCTCAATCACAATAATAGCATAAGTGTGCAAAATTCATAGATTGTGCACTTCATTCATGAACTAAGTGTCCTCAACATTAGCCAACATTCATTTAAATCATAACATATAAAAATAGTCTACAAATATTGAGTTTGATAGTAAAATAAACCCTACAAAACATTCCATATAACCAAAGACATAATAAGTTATTTTTAACCATGAACATATAGTGATTGCAGGTAATCCTTCATGAGGCATGCAAAACTACACATCAACCATTAGCATAACGAGCATTGTCATAAATCAAAATGAAATATGCTTAAAACATTATACTTATCTGGTTGATTAGTTGGAAACTGAAGAAGGGACTTCCATTCTCCACCTAATGGCATAGACCACCTACACTAAAATCCTTATTGTAACTAACCACCCCTGAGTTGGATCTAAAGTATGAATAAATTCTTACATGGAAGCAATTTCACACCAAGGGTTTGCTAAACATTCTGTAGATGAAGTCCATTACCTAGGTGGTTAATCAACTACCATCTGGCAGTAAGCACCCCAATGACATTCTTACTCTCCAATTTTCAATACACAGGGATTCACCCAAACACCAAGGGCATATATCACTTAGCTCCAAGGTGTTGAATCCATTATAAGGCAGTTTAGCAGCAAGTTAGTGAGAACTTGGAAAGAAATAAGTGGTTCATCAACCTAACTGCAAGAATCCAATGATTTAGTAGTAAAATAATAAACATTAGAGGTATATTAATGCTCAACTCCAGGGATTGATTCCACTATAAGGGTAGTTCATCATCCAATTAGCAAGAACTTAGTGAGAACTAAGTGGTTCATCATCCTAATTGTAATTACCCAATGGTTTTAATCAATGCTTAAATAGGCACTTATTCATTCATCAGTTAAACATCAAGCACTAACTGGTTCATTATCAAATGATAGACATCAAAGGTAGTATAATTCTCGATTCCATGGATTGAATCCACTATCAGAGTGTTTCATCATCCAATTAGAAAGCACCCATTAGTTCACCAGTCTAACTGCAAACACCCAGTGGTTCATCTAATTAAATCCACTCATAAGGTTGGTTTGTTGTCCAGTTAACAAGAACTCAGCCAACACTAAGTGTTTCATCAATATAACTACAAGAACGTGGTCATTTAATCAGCCTCTTGGTAAGCACCCATTGGTTCATCAGACAACCAACAAGAACTAAGTGGTTCATCAACCAACGCTAAGCACTTAGTAGCTAAATTCAATTAATGAACTTTATATAGGAAACACGGTCTTACACAAGGATTCTAGTGGTCTTAAACACAATGATTGAAATAAACATCAAAATCCATGAAGCTCTAACTCGGAATTACAGGGTGCAAGCTAAAAGTCAGCTCTAATTTTGCTTATTCATTCATGTATAGTCTATTGCTTTCACTCTATCTAGAACCAGTCAAGAAGCCTTATGTTCTCCAAGAAGGTGATAGTTTCCACACACCAAAACCAAAGAGTGTGATAACATGATTGTCATAAGAACAACCCTAAAAGGCATAATGAAATGTCAGTAAGCTAGCACAAGCCAGAGAGAGTGATCCTGAGAGCACTAGAGAGACCTCATATTCCCTCTATTGTGTGTGCATATATTATATATATAATAATATATATATATATATATATAATATATTATTATATATATAATATATATATACATACATACATACATACATACACACACACACACACACACACACACACCACACACACACACACATATATATATATTAATATATTATATATATATATAAAAAATAGAGTATATTATTTTACTTCCTAATTTGCTTTAAGAGAGAGAGAGAGAGAGAGAGAGAGTAATGACCTCCATTCTTTGCATGTTTTCCTGGAGCATTTCTTGGCTCTTTCGAGTGTTCTCGAGAGTGTATTTTAGCTCTTCTACATTGTTTCTTGAATTCATTATCTCTTCAATCTGAAAGAAAGAAAGGTGTATGGACACCAAGTGTCTTTCCACTACCCCAGTATAATCCATTAATGGTTGCAAGTTACTCTATCAAATCAGTTCAACCCCAATCACATCACATTAAACTTGTTATACAATGGTTTCTCGAATTTGCAATCAACTTTAGTATTTAAGTCGGTTGGGTCAATTCATCGATTTTAAAAACAGGTGAGAAAGAAAGTGACTCTGGGCATTAAATTTGGCTAGGAATGGCTTTCAAAATACATAAGAAAGAAAGCTTCCCTCAGAACAAGGATCTGTAAGGTTTAGTTGTGTTAATTAATTAATTAGTTTTAAAATAATAATTATGAGTTATTTAAGAAAAGGTTCATCTAGTCATTATTCTCCATGTTGGTGTGGTAGTTACAATTATCATTACAAGAGAAGGGGTATAACTGGGGGATGTTACGCCAAACTCCTTTTGCATGTCTAGTGCAAGCCAAACTCTCATATGTAAGATCCATTGGTTGTTTTCCACTAGTACCTAGCCATCAAGATCGCTCAAGAGGCTAAGAGAAAATTTTTCCTTTATCCTTATAGGCTTGAATTTTCATTCAAAAGGCTTCTTATATCCTTATATCTAAAGAAAATAGTTGGTCAGAGAACCTAAACATCCTCTATCCTCATTGAAAAATTCACGCATACAACCACATACATAAATTCAGTAATTGATTTTACTTCTCAGCAACAAAACACATTTATTTATGTAGTTGCACTCATCATTTTCATGTCAATAGATAACTAATTACTTTTCCAATCAAGCATAAACATGTGTATCTAAAAGTCATTTGTTGTTGGCATCTTATCTAGGAAGAAGCCTTTTCCACCCAACCCTAAGCTCAATTACACATCAACCTTTTATGGTTGGCCACCCACTAGCTAACACATGATATTATAAGTTTTAAACCTCTTAAGTAATGTAATGAATACACATATTCTTAATAAACATAAAAGTAAAAGAATGGAAATCACATACTACATGTATTTTTACCCTTGAAATCCATACCAAGAAAACCAACAAATTATTTAGAGGCGCATCTCTAATTTTTATTATCAAACAACTTCATTGTTTACTACAATGTATAGGATCTTGTTGCATCCAAAACCCCTAATCCATTAACCTATATTATATTCCAACCTTGATTCCTTAACTATAATTAGAAAACCATGGGCTGACCTACCATGCACAAAAAACCACCAAAATTGAAAATTATGTACTAAAATTTTCCAAAAATGGATGCAAAATCCTTCTATTTTTTTGTGGTTGTGACCCTCCAACAATTCCTTGAATAATGGGGTTGTCATCCCCCCATGACCCCCTTATTGTACCTAGTGCATATGAATTGTGCATAGGGCTAGTTTTTCAAAGAGTATAACATATACCCAATGGATGCCACAAGGCAAAAAATTGACAACTTATCGCTATATGGGATGGATGTAGGAAAATCTCCTTCACTGCCATGAAATAATCACAAATATGTCTAGCATAGCAATACAAAAATCCCTTTCACTTCTCTATAGTCCCTCAATGATTTCCTTGCCTATAGCTTATCATTTTCACACATCATGCATCAATTTGTGACTGATTATATTCAACTAAGTTCCACAACTCCCTTGCTAATCTTTGGCATATAAAATGGATCTTTAGAGCCTAACCACAGTGTATTCACTTAGAAAATTTAAACAATATTTTCACCTAGTATTAGTAACATTCTACTTATGATTATGTTTCTCCAGGCACTCAAATTTCTTTTGCCTATCTACGTATGGATAAATTCCTCTATAAAAAATTGTTTCACATCCCTTTCCATTCATGGGTCTCCACCCCCTTCCATAAATATCCATATTCAATTCATTTTATTAATGCACATACCCACAATGTCCTCAGTCTTCTAATAAATCCACGGATCAATTTCAAAATTGAAGGAATATATTTAGCACATTCCTTTCATTCAATTCTAAAGCAACATTTTAGTTTCCACTCCAATTTCCACAACTATGAAGGTGATTGTTCTAACTACATTTTCATTCATTGAAAGTGCAAAAGATCAAAGTTTTGCTACTTGATAATGACAAACAAACCAAAACCACCATTGTAAAGCCCCATTTACTAAAATAAAAGGTATATAATATAAAACCAAATTTAATATAGATAATGATAATATTCAAAACTTTGTACACAATTTCTTTGTTATGGTCTCATTACTCTATTTAATTCCTAGCCTTTTACTCTACCTTAAGAATGGGGTTATAAATATTCCTATTCTTTAAATTACCTTGGACTTCTTTTATGAGATCACTATTTCCTTCTATCATTGACAGCTTTCCAATGATATCAATTTCATCCAATTTTGACCTCTAGACAGAAATTTTTGGTCGTTAGAATATTTACCCTTCCTAGTGTTATGTCATTAATTTTACCATTAACACGTGGTAGACACGTGATAGTCCTTTCCCATGTGTCACCACCACATAGTTTTATGTACACAAGTCAGACATGTGCCCTACTAGGTCAACCTTTAGATCCTTGTTATTATTTTCCCCTACTATATCTTTTATCCATTATTTTGGATTCTCAGATTGTTGACCTCTTCATATTTCCATTATAATCAACCAATCAACCTTTTGGATATCCAAACTCGTCAAAGATCCAAAAATAGTCCTAAACAAAATTCCTTATAACCTAGAAATTAATAGGACTCAATACAATGTCACGAAAATTTTAAAAAAAAAAAAAAAAAAAAACATATTTTTCCTATGGGTTGAGAAGAAAACAATCTATGATGCATCAAAACCTACTAAGGTTATGTACCATATAAACATCTAGCCACCCACTTAGTAGCCAAAATTATCCATTACATCACAACATCCACCATACAAATGCCTCCCTCATCCTTAAGAATGGTGTAGACATTCTAAGGAACCATTGGAAGACCTTAAGCCCGACCCTTCTTGGCCCACAAACAAAAATAAAAAAATATACTCCAAACAATGAAAATTTAGCTCTATATGGGAGCCAACAAGACACATAATAAATGTTGGGGCCCTAAAGGATTTTACTCACAATATTTATCTTACTTAGAAAATACTATCCTTATATTGCTAGAAAAGAAGTTTACACTGTAATCACTCAAGGCACCAATCCCACATAGCCATCGGAGAGAGACCAACACCAAATGGAATACCAATATGTCTCACAATGACATCAAGACAAACAAAATTATAAGCAATTATAATTGAAGTGTATCATAAAGACCCACCAACTATAAGTTGGTCAAATGATCACTAAAAATATCTCCTAACTCCTCACACATCACTGCCAAATAGTTCTTGGTAGTTGAAATAGACTCCTACTCAACAAATCCCTATAATATGACTCAACAAGTGAGCTTCCTCCAACAAATAACAAAGGGAATAAATATTCAATACATCGAGGTAAGGAGGTAATAGAGACTCTTATTTGATAGACCTTTGAAAGTGGATGTGAGAGAAAGCATTATTCACCAAAACGAAGTTCAAAACACATGAGAACAGGGTATTAATCACATGAGAATAGGGTATCAATGATACTAACACATCGCAAGCCAAAGTCAAGGAAATTCAACTTGACTGTGATAAATATCTAGTCAATATGGTCATAATCTTTGTTATAGTCAATTTCCAGGAAGATGGCCTATAGACTAGATTTTCTATCCCACACCATGGCCTACTTAGAATAACATTTTACCTTAAATAAATTACCCCTACACAAATCTTGTCTATTATGAAGGAACGACTTTATCACACAGTCTCATAGCTAATGGCTTGGTCGTGAGCTAAGAGGAAACATTAAATAGAGTTAGCTAATTCCTTAGCCATGGTACTCTAGAACTTATAATCCAAATTTGCATCACTCCTCAAATATTCATGATTAGTCTTTTCTTCTTCCATAGCCTCTTGAATTGATTATTGTGGTCATGAGTGCTTCTTTGTGTTGTGGCTTCTTCACACACAACTTTAATAGGTCATAATGTTTTGGGAACTTCTTTATCATTCTTTGGTAACCACTCTTCTCATTACCTTTTGGTCCACAAAGGATATAGATGGGGTGTCTTGGAATATTATAGTTATAGTTCTATGTTGTATATCCTCACATTCCACACATGAACCATTTACAAGCTTTTTTCCTTCCAAGGAGAGAAATATTACTAATACTATTTCTCCTTGAATTTTATACAAATTATGGTAACAATGGTAGGTCTAAGTGTTTGCAACTCTATAGGGCACTATATTACTATGCCTACAAACTTTACACGCCATTCCTAACTTCTCACCCTCTTCTTGGCTCAACATGTCCCAAGGTCCAAATTTATCTATATTCCATAAGGTTTTTGTACAGTTCATCCACACATGGTTAGCAGTATTATGGTTATACATATTTGTGCAAAAGGGTTGCAATATTGGCACACTCATATGTATACTACTTATTATGAATAGTATTAGCTACCTAGTGGCACTAATATGCATCGACTATTAATAAAATATTATGAGAAGAATGACTATTACTATTTTAGCCTTAGCAAATTTGAATATAGAAGTCTTAACAATCCTTGTTTCCATCATTGCCTTATTGCAATGCTCATTTCAAGTCCCCTCAATCTCAAACACTCTATTGCAAATCCATGTGAACAAGTGCTTAACAATGGCAAGCTCCTATCCCTATAAACCTTCCTTGCATTAGAACATTGTAGACTTCAAAATATTGCTACATTAGATGACAATCTCACTAACATTAACAAAATTGGATTTTACCCTATAGTAGAGAGAGGCCCTACATGATATGGTCAATACATGTACAAGAGTTGGCAATAAGTTTCACAACCCAAGCATTCAATAGTTGTTTAAAACCTATTATGCTATTTCTTTGGACTATTTAGATCAATTAGATTATAGTGTGAAATCAATTTTTAACCATTGCAAACCTCAAACCCTTCCTCTCTCTAAGTAAAGGTTGTCAAAAGCAATTGAAGATACTATCACTGGTTTTATGATAACCTCTTACTTTGACTACAACTATGTAGTTTCTATTATAACTCTAAAATTAACACAATCTCTTTTTAATTTCATTTTACATGTCCATCCTCCAATTCCCTTTAAAATTCCTTTTTAAGGGCATGTTATGTTAATTCACTTTCCATTTTAGAGGCATGTTATGTTAGTTTTTTAACTATATCTTCCAATCACTTATAAAATAATAAAATAAAACCAAAGCTTAGCATAAAAATATGTCATTAATTTGTAACTATATTTTTTTACTAAAAAA